>DF241789.1:10845-21170 GCA_000507305.1 Breviolum minutum Mf 1.05b.01
CCCCCCAACCCCCCTCCAGCTTTTTTATTTTTAAGGATGACTCCTCTCACCGCCACACCTCTTCCAAGAACAGTACGAAGAAACAAAAAACATAAGAACAAGGAAAAAAACGGAAAAACTAAACAAAACATGCAACGTGTTGGCTTTTGTCTTTTGGCTAATTTGGAGGAAGTCTCGCACGAAATGCTTGTTTTGTAAGTTTCTTTCATGAAATTTGGAGGAAGTCTCGCACGAAATGCTCGGGTGTTCTAGATTTATTTTTTTTGATCTGATTTATTTTTTTTGATCCGGATTTATTTTTTTGATCTCATTTTTATTTTTTTTGATCCGATTTTATTTTTTTGATCCCTCAGCCTTAAGGAAGGGATGGCTGACATGAGGGAAGGGTTTTCCTGCAAAATTAATGACAAGGAGGCCTGTGATGAGTCTGATTTGTTTCCTTCCTTTTCTTTGTGTCCACATCTTCTCTTCTTTTGGGCTCTGGCTTTGATCCTAAGTTTTAATCATTTAAAAGTTCCCATGCCATCCTCAAGGGTTATCCTTTGAGAGCTGCTTGCCCTAGAAGTTTTTCAAGCGATAATGTTTTGGTTTGAACATTAGCTTGTTTAACACCACCTTCCTGAAGTTCTCCTCATTGGATGGTGTGAAAGTGATTTCCTTGCACTGCAGCGTGTTACATGCGAGAATCGCTGAGACCGTGGAAGCGTTTTTTGAACAAACCTGAACCACAACCATCAACGAACCACAAACAACCTACCCACCACCAGTTTTGCAGCAATGCCAGCAGTCCCAATGCTGTCAACCGAAAAGCATATTTTACTTCGAATGACCCCCACCATGACATTTGAAAACAGCCACGTTGACATCGCCCTCGTTGTGTATCTGTCAGGTGAGGGCTGTTAGATTTTATGTCAGCCTCATCTCCTCCTCCTCTTCCTCTGCCCCGAGTGTTCCCTGCCAGAAAGAATGTCAGAAGAGATTGCTGTAGGATGTTGCCTGTCTCAAGCGCGTTTGCAACCATCTGCAACCGCAGAGGTTGAAATGCGTCGGACTACTCTCAACTGACATGAAATCTCCTGACTTGCTTTTTGACATTCTTGCTGGCATCTCTTCCAACATTCTGTCTGACATTCTTTGCATATCTCCTGACATTTTGCCTAACATGTTTTCTGGCATTCTTTCCGGCATCTCTTCTGACACTGTCTGACATTCCTTGCATATCTCCTGGCATTTTTTCTGGCATATCTTCTGACAGTCTTTCTGACCTTCTTTTTGACATTCTTTCGTCATCTCTTTTGACATCTCTTCTGACATTCCTTCCGGCATTGTGCCTGGCATGTCTTCTGACATTCTTTCTGGCGTTCTATCTGACAAATCTTCGGCCTCGTGGTTGAGGTCCGGCGGGGAACACTGGCCGCGGATGGTCGCGGTTGAGGTCCGGCAAGGAACACTGGACGCAGATGGTCGCAGTAGAGGAGGATGAGGAGGAGGAAGAGGAGGACATGGATTGACATGAAATTTAACCACCCACAGCTAATAGGTGGGAAAAAAATCATACCCTCATGGCAGCCACGGCGTGCTGCTTTGTGGCGCACGAGCGATCGGAGTGTAATGTGTGTATCTACTTTGGTATTCGAATGGTTTCTTGATTTGTATCCGCTTCAATTTGGGGTGGTTGAGGATTGGGGACAATCCTACTAGTGAACCTGCGGGGTTATTTCATGTGAACAGAGCGACATCTTGAGCAAGTTCGCGTTGCTGCCCCAAGGTGGTCGCTTGATCCCGAGCATACCGATGCTAGTGACCTTATCATTGGCCAGAGCCTTAGCATAACGTTGATTGCGAGGCCAGTTGGTTGGATCTGAGGTGGTGGTTTTGTTTTGCAATGTTGTTGTGAAGGATATCTTTGTTTACCTTGAAGACTTCATAGAATAATTATTCAATTTCACAGAACAGCACATGTCAAAATAATCGAGTAGGGTAACGCAGCATTCGTCAGTCGATTTGTGTTCCTAGCAAAGGCAGCCAACCTATTTGAATCTATTTGAAGTGGTTGTTTCATGTAAACCAACGTGCTAACTATTTACTCAGTTCCGTGACAACTGGTGGAGAATGGTGCTTGCAAACGCGAGAACTAATCAAGGCTCAGGATTATCATGACAAGTTTGGGTGCGATGTCACCCACTTGGAGACGAATGCTTGAACTGTTTATGTTTCACCTGCAGGTTGATGTAAATTTTCCATTTCCCTGCGCAAAGGACCCTTGTGACGTCAAGTGATTGAACCCCCACCAAAGGTATTTGGTATAAAAGCATTCCAGTGGATTCCCGGAGTTCTTCAGGGTTTTTCAGGTTGGTGACTCCTTACTGTAATTTGCCCAAATTAGATTTTACTGATTGGTTCAACGGGCGTGCTAAGACGGTGTATGAAGTCAGCAAATTCGGAATCCCATGAGGTAAGCAGCCCCTGGAGAGGTGGCAATAGTTCCCCACAGTCTCCATAGGCGATGTAACCACGTACCTTCATATAAGCAGGATGCTGATTGCGACGTAAATCCACAGAATTTGACGGATCAATTGCGTCGATGTTTCGGTGCGCAGATAATTGTTACAAAACAGTCGTCACCGCCACTGGACATGTTTCTCTCCATCATTGGTGGGAAACCCTGCCACAGTCGTGCGTTCATTGTTCGTCCATAGCTGCGCCATCTTTGGGAATATTCATTGCTCCTTAACAAAATGTAAAAGTTTCATTTATGCAAAATGTTTCTTCTCCACTTTTGGATTTCACATGCACGGTTCTCCAGGTGCGCTTGGGACAGGGCGGCGGTCCGACACGGATCAGCCTTAGTGCCTATGCTGACGCCTCGTTGAACCAAGAAACGGCCAGGACGATGGGAGTGGAAGGTGAGACGTTAGGTGGACGGTGAGATGGTGGAAGTGGTAGAAGTAATGGAAGTTGAGCAATTGCTGTTAGAGGAAAAGATCCCTGGTTGATTGGAATCAGATTGCTATGAATGCTGCTGGTTTACTCTTTTGCGGTTAGTTGGTTTGGATTCTGGTGACGAAGCCTCTTCCAGGCATATTCCGCATGCCAAAATCTCTTCTCATCGGGATTTTCCTCCCATCATTTTTCATCAGGAGAATCAACTTTCTACAAGGATTCCGTTTACCTGGAGATGCAACTTGGCGCTCGAAACAACTTGAGAAGTGGCCATAACTTTCCAGCAGCGGTAGAAGAGACAAGGCCAGCACAAGGCCTTTGGGCGTAGATTCCCATGACATCTGGCAAACTTTGCCAACCATCAACAAGGGGGAGTGAGTGATGAATGGAGCCGGGATGACGTGTGCATCTTCCCACATTGAATGGTTTTTATTTGAAGCTGCATCTTCAAAATAGCTGGTTGAATTGGTACATTTGTTGGTAAACTTTAGGACTATTGTTCACAGAAGTCACAAGTTTGTCACTAGTTTAAGAAGTATTAACACAGAAGTAATACCAACTGTGAGACTTGTATTTAAAATTGCATTTGAAATTGTATTCTGTAGATTGGGAGAGGTGATTAGATCGAGAGAGGTGTTTTAACTTGAAGACTTCTTGAGACTTGTTGAGACTTGTGACGTGGTAACTTCCAAGGCTGTGGCCAGCCAGTTGCGACTCTGGAGCGAACCTGTGGTGGACCACTGGATCCTTGGCGAATCCATGACTATAGATACTATAGAAGTTACTGTAGGAATACTGTAGGAACTACATTGTACATCCTGTACATCCGGTACACCCATTTGGATGGGTGAAAAACGTGAAAGATGTTGGAAGTGAACTTCCGGTTAACACATGAGGTGTAGTTAACACTTCCGGGACATTCCTCAGACGTTTCTTACTGAGATCAAAACTAACATGTTTCTATCCGCAAATGTTCACTTCCATACGGGCAGCACTGCATTTTCGCTTCATGTTGTAAGCCAAGATAGTTTCTGTACATCACATCCAGGTAATCAAATGCAACAATTCAACCAGGAGATTTGAATATACTTCGAAAACTTGCTGGTTTTTCCATAGCTAAATGTTAAAATACCTGTACCCCAGAGATCCCCAGAGTATTAAAACACATGACTTGTACCTGCCCTTAATTCTATCAGGGACTCGAAACCAGGGATGACCCTTGTGATTCGTGCTCCATTCCAAAAAGTGTTTTCTTTTTTGAAAGTTGATTAAAAAAGTCACCAAGTTTTGGGGTCAAATCACCCTTTCGGATCACTTTCATCCAGGACGGGTGTGCGTATTGACTCTGTGAGCCCGCTGCTTCCGTGTCATACCAACCAGTGCCTTGTTTGTGCCTCACGCGGGAGTCCATTCCAAAAGTATCAAACAATTCCATAGGAAAATATAGGAAATTGCTTGAAAAACTTTCAAAATGAAAAAAGTTCCTATTTGAAAGCTCCAAAAAGTTCCGAAAACTAAGAATTCAAAGCGCCAGGAAAGCTCCAAAAATACGTGGAGGGCAGGGCTAGGAGGCACACCAATGTTAAAAAGAACATAGTGAAAAAGATATATAGTCAAACATGATTTTACTGTTTGGGGTCAAGGTGAGGTGCAGACATAAGGCTCAAAGCGAGTTTGGCTTTCAGAAAGATGTTTGGGCCCAAAAAGAAAGAATCATCAACACCCTTTTTTTCAGGGGATCAGCGTTTTGTCACCCAACTTATTGCAGACTTTTAAGGGCACAAATCAAAGCCCAAGTTTGACTATCAAGATTCTCCCACACTATCCCGGAGTTTTTAATTTTGGGGGGGCCTTGGACGTGCACCACTTTAACCAAGGTTGGCACGCTTTGAGATTTTCGTGAAAGTTTCCAGGTGCCACAAAAACGACCCGCATCGACCGGTCGGTTCTGATGGAGCCAGTGAGCGGCTAACCAGTGATATTCAAATTCTGAGGGAGTAGGCTAACCAGTTGGAGTTGAGGAATTGCAAAATTGAGTGCCAAGGAACGACCATAACTTTTAAATCACTATATAGAAGATTGAGAATGGCATATGAACAAACCGGTGCAAGAGAATAGGTACTCATGTTGAATTTCTGATTCACAATCTGGCTGGACACCGGAATCGAATGACAGACGTTACCAGTCCTGTCACTCCAGTGACCAGTGCAATAAAATATTCATGAATTCCATACTCGACAGTCAGTTACGGTTTCAGGGTCTTCAGCAAGTAGGTGGAGAATTGGTGACTTCACCCGAATGCTCAGATGAACAATTCTGGTAGTCTTGAAAGGTGCCTTTACAGTTCTGCCCAAAATATTGATGCCGTACGATTCTCCTTGTCCAATCCGTTTTTTCAATATGTACATATGCTGCTTATGCTTCTATGTTTCTATGTATGTCCCAGTGCTCGCTATGCATAGACACACATCTTCCTTTTGATGTTTTTTTTGTTTTCAACCATTTCCTGCTTTCAGGTTTATTTTGGAGGGAGACGCCTTGATCATCACGCGCCTTCGGAAGGAAAGTGTTGGGTCACTGGTGGTTGGGTCACCGGTGGTCACTGGTTTGGCTTTTGTGGTTCGCCTGGCGGTGAGCAAGAACCGGTGACCACAATGCCACGAGTTTATCTAGAAAAGCTCAACCACCAACCGGAGCACGACATTCTTATCGGTTGGAAGGTTGTTGATCCGTCATCTTGGGTTGTTAAGTGAACTGACCTAACTGACCCTTCCATCAGATATTCCAGGTAAGGTATTCCAAGAGGTGAAAGAGTGCCACTTAACATCAAGTGGATTTGAGTTTTGGACGTATTGAGCTCACTTGCAGCATCGCGGACCATGCTGTTTCAGGACACAAGGTGAGTGACTTTGCTATTGGGCAGGCCGAAAAGGATTTGTTTCCAAAATTCATCATAACTACTATTTTTTGTCTATTATTTTCATGTTTGTCATTTTCACAAGTCTGCGGATGTAGTTCTTGAACTGCACAATGTAGTTGTAGAATCAGTAGTAGCAGTAGCTGGAAATGGTCGAGGTGGAACAGAAGCAGTTGTATGCCTTTGCGTCTTTCCGTCTAAGGAACAGCGTTCCCTTCGGCCAAGCACCTTGGGAGCCTTCCACAGAAGCGGGTTATGAGCCGGACATGACCATGTGCTTGGGAAGCCACGGAGCGGCCAAGGGGAGAACTCCGGGAGAACCGGAAGGCGGAAGGCCATGTTGACTCGTTGACCCAACTCAACATGGAGTGAAAGAAGTGCTTGCCATTTTGATAGAACCTTTCCAAAAAAAGAATACCTTGGAGTCGAGTCTTTTTTAGATTCAGAAACTTTCCAAGGAATTTGATTTAATCTGTCCATTCTACAGGCAAATGGCTTCAAGTCTCCGATGTTTCCGAAATGTTCCGAAGCACAAAAGCAACAGAATCAAATCTCCTATCTTGTTCGATGGTCTAGGATGAAAAGGTTTCAGATTCTGCTGCTTGAAGCTGGTGCGCAGCAACGCGTTTTATGGAAGCAACAGCCTGTCACAATCTAGTTGCCGGAGCTAAAATCACTTCGCAAGGGTCTTTCAACATTCTCATGGGCATGGCATACCTGGGGCATAGTGAGTGATGATTATGGGATTGCGAGGATTGTAGCATTGCCTTCACCACAAGCGAATGTTCAAGGTTCATGCCACGCATGTATCCAAGTCCCTTCACAGGCTACTGTATCTACTGTCCACTTTCAAGTCTTGCTTTACTTTGGTTCAACCCTCCAATGCTGTATGTTGAAAATGACCGTGAATGTAAGGGGTAAAGGGGCCTACTCCTAGAGGGTCCAGTGTTGTTGCCTTTCCATGATTGCTAGTGTCTTTGTTTGCTTCTTCACCGAAGAAACGGACAGGAGGGGCCGCAGAGAATGGGACATGGCTTTGCAACGGAAGAGTGCAGGCCGTGAACATCACCAGCCAGTCTGTTATTCGCCGCTCGGAGAAATGTACATTCTGCTAAAAAGCCCAATGTCTCAATGGGTGGTGCATGATGATGAGCAAGTGAACGTCCGAGACAAGAAAACTTTGGATAAACGAAAGCGAAATGTATTTAATTTTGCTTTGAGGGCGATGAAAGAGTCTTTCTGTTCATAAATCTGTTCTCCATGGCCCCCTGCCCCATTATCCCGCGCTGTTCCCCGTCAAGGCAACACCGTAGGCATTGGTATTGGTGTTCAACTGGTTTTGGGTGCGGTGCCACCCGAATTTGTGCTTTCACAGGCAAAGCTGGGCTTGGGGCAGCTGGCATGGAAGATATGGAAGTGAGGATCAATGCTTGGTACACCATGTCAAGCGTCTTCTTGAGATGATTTGGAAATCCAGATCATTCATACCATATGATATTAATTGCTATTATATATTATCATTATGAACTTCCAGAGAATCTCAGAAATGCCAGTGTTCGGTGCTGTCCGAACGTGGCTTGAACCCGAGTCCGAGATGGCCACCCAAGCTTGAGGATTTTGAGACATAGCAGTAGCAAGCAGGCAAGCTTAGTTTGACTGCATTTCGTTCACCTTCAAAGCAAATGTTTTGACCATTCAAATGTGACGCATTTTATCGCGCTACTTGGGTGGATTTTGAATGTCCAAAATCTGGATTGGGCGCGGAAAACTCCCAGCCATATGTTCGACATATGTTTTGAATTTGCACAAGTTGAAACACGTCGTGCTTTGCATTTGCAAATAGACTGTTTTTCCGTGTTTTGACATGGGCTTCTGTTTGCCTACCGTATTGGTAGCAGGTTTGTTTTGGTAGTTCTATTCAGCGCATCTAAATGTTCCAACAGTCAACCAATATTGGAAAGGATCTCTTTAAAACCTAAACTCACCGTCCCGATTCCCACTTTGGACAGATGCAGAAGACTGGTGGAGGGAGGAACGCTTTTCCTACATGGAACAATCGTGCTGCGTGTTGCCATGTTGCCAGGCCAGTTTGGATCAAGTCTCTGGCGCCTTACAACTGGAAGGCATCATGCATCTGACACTGCCATGGTCGTGACGTCGTTTTGGTGGTCTGGGAAGGTGAATATATAGAAGGTAGCATGAAGGGCGTCAAAGGTCCAATAGTAAGGCGGAAACCCGTCAAGAGCGCCCTTACTTCATAGTTCGCCCTTTCCAAGTCCTATCAAAATGTTTCCTACAAAACATGTACACACGCCTTTGCGCGCAAAAGTGATGTTGAGACCGCAATGCATGCAGTTTTCTCTGAATCAACGGTTACATAATTGCATAGATTGTACACCGCACCAGTAAAGTGAGAAAGTTGTTTTTGAGCTCAGCCCAGATCACCCAAAATGCAGGCGACTTGGGATCACGTAGTTTGGCCATGGAAGCAGATCGTGACTACCGCTTGAGTCGCTTGGATCTGTGCATTTCAACTCCAGGGGAAGTGTCAGTAATTCATCGATTTTTTTTGCGGCTTTCCTTTTTTAAAACTTGAAATAGAGGGGTTCGGAAATCCTTTTTCCAGAAAACACAACCTTGCAAAGAGCCATGCTAACTATTTTTCTTGGGTGCAATTCAGGTGTGGATACAATGAGAAGTTGCACAAATATTTCAAGTTTTGACTTGGTGTTTGCCTGTTGTGAAGAACATGGGAGCAGCTCGGATGTGTAGAATTTTGGAATCATTTGTTTCAAAGAATTCAGCCATGAATCAAGTTGGGCTGGTCCTTGTTTTAGCCATTGGCCCCATTAGCGACCCCTGCGTTTTTGTTCTTTCTGCTGATAGGATGCAACTTCCACTTGACTTTGATGCACTTCAAGTTGATGCTACGTTCTTTGGTGGTGTGGGGTGATATTAACAGTCCTGATGCGTGCACACATGGTCGATGCTACGCAACTCATGGGGTTGGGGTGGGGTAGGGTGGTGATAGCATTCCGGACACTTGTGCACAGGGTACTCCGAAGCTAGATGGATGCAAATTGTTGAAAGCCTTTGTCCCAAATCGGACCAGATCAAGGGCTTTGAGAGACAGGCGAATCCGTAAGCAAGTCTTGCACGGCGAGCTGGGGCGGTTCCGGGAATGAACCTGGTTCTTGGAACCGGTTCCGGGTTCAGTTTCCGGAACCGGTTTCGGTGTTTGATGGGTTCCGAGGGGTTAGGTTCTGTTCCCGAGGTTTTGACGGAACCGTTTCTGGGAACCGGGTTCCGGGAACCCGAGGTATTAAGAAGGTTCCGGGCCAAGGTTTCCGAAAGTTATTGTGTGCTTCGAAAGTATAATTTTTGTGCTTTGAAAGTGTACTGTTGTACTTTGAGAGTATACTGGTGTACTTCGAAAGTATGCTTTTGTACTTTGAAAGCATACTTTTGCACGTTGAACGTATGCTTCCGTACGTTGAAAGTATGCTTTTGTACTTTGAAAGTATACTTTTGCACGTTCAAGGAATGCTTTTGCGCTTTGAAAGTATAATTTTGGACTTTGAAAGTATGCTTTTGTACGTTGAAAGTATCTTTTTGCAATTTGGAAGTGCACTCTTGTACGTTGAAAGTGTACTTTTGTACGTTGAATGTATGCTTTTGTACTTTGAAAGTATGCTTTTGTACTTGGAAATTACACTGGTGTACTTTGAAAACATACTTGTGTACTTTGAAGATATACTTTTGTACTTCGAAAGTATACCTTTGTACTTTGAAAGTGAAATTTTGCACTTTGAAAGTATACTTTTGTACTTTTAAAGTGCACTTTTGGACGTTGAAAGTATACTTGTTGTACTTTGCAAGTATACTTTTGTACCTTGCCACAATGCTTGGGCAGAGAAACGGTGGTAATTAATGTATTTACTTTACCAGTATAGCCGCACGAGGCGGTGGCGGAAGTTTCAAACGGGTAAAAAAATATATAATGCGGAAGAACATGTGCCTATAGAATCGTTTGTGACAACCTTGATTCATTGAACCTTTCTTTCTGATGGCGCGAACAAAGTTGGCATTTGTTGGCTTTGTCGCAGCGGGCAACTCCATGTGACACCAAGTTCTAGATGATGCTAAAGTCTCTACCTAACTGTCACAGATCAGTCCGCAACGACAGGCGACTCTTCCTTCGCACCAAACAGTACCCAGTACTACTCCGTATTACAAAGTACTACTCCAGTACTACAAAGTACTACTCCGTACTACAAAGTACTACTCCAGTACTACTCCAGTACTACAAAGTACTACTCCAGTACTACTCCGTACTACAAAGTACTACTCCAGTACTACAAAGTACTACACCAGTATTACTCCGTACTACAAAGTACTACTCCAGTACTACTCCGTACTACAAAGTACTACTCCAGTACTACTCCAGTACTACAAAGTACACTCC
>DF241789.1:22000-41574 GCA_000507305.1 Breviolum minutum Mf 1.05b.01
TCCCCCTCCCACCTCACCAAATACTGCGCCTGTCACGCAGAAAGACTCACATGCTTAATCCTCATCACATATGAAACCTCATTTACAATGCGCGGAGCAACAGGTGTCCCCCTCCAACCTCCGCAACTACTGCCCCTGCCACAAAAAATTGCATCGCAACATTTCAGAGCAAATGTCCGAAAACGGATGAAAGGTCATTTCCAATGCGGGGCCGATCCGACCATGATCGGAGAATGATTCGACCATAATCCGACCATAAAACCGACAGTCCGCAACCCGCCTCGCAACCGAGGTTACTTTTCGAGCTCACCACGAGCATTTTCTATTGTAAAATACAACGTTTCGCACCCAATTTTACATTCAAACATTCACCAAGTGCTGCACCTGCCACGAAAAGTGACACTAGAACTTCACCAAATATTGCACCTGCCACGAAAAGTGACACTAGAACTTTACCAGGTACTGCACCTGCCACGAAAAGTGACACTTGAACTTCACCAAGTACTGCACCTGCCACGAAAAGTGACACTTGAACTTCACCAAGTCCTGCGCCTGCCACGAAAAGTGACACTTGAACTTCACCGAGTATTGCGCCTGTCACGCAGAAAGACTTTTCAGCTTGCCACCGTCACCGTGGCGGGGCAATTGTAATGTTCGACATAATCCCAGTAAACACACTCGATCTTCACCATCCACAGGCAAATCATCCAGCGTGCGATGCAACCATCGGGCCCGTTGATTCGCTCTTTGCGCCAGCAAATCCAAGCGCAATTGTTCCAGCCAGGACGCAATGGCAGAGGCCATGGAAAGCAAAACAAACACAATCCACAAGAAAGGCTAAACCTAAATAACATGGAAAATGCCTTGAAGAATCATTGACAATGCCTTGAATATCATACACAATTTGATATCTAATGTAGCGCACATAGGACGAGCCACGGACAACTCAACCCCAAACAATCAGATACCTTGTTAACACATTGTTGCGTGCAGACTCACGATGTTCACTGTCAATAGTTGGTGATGAAATCAAGGATTCATCGACCTCGCACCTGTCGTCCAAAAACACAAATGGCTACACAAAGATGCAACCCCAAACAATCAGATACCCTGTTAACAAATTGTTACGCGCAGACTCACGATGTTCACTGTCAATAGTTGATGATGAAATCAAGGATACATCGACCTCGCACCTGTCGTCCAAAAACACAAATGGCTACACAAAGATGCTTCCTTTCAGAACTATGTGCAGACTCAAGATGTTCACTGTCAATAGTTGATGGTGAAATCAAGGATACATCGACCTGGCACCTGTCGTCCAAAAACACAAATGGCTACACAAAGATGCTTCGTTTCAGAACTATGATGTGACAAAGCTATAACGTGACAAAGAGTGATGACACTTTCAATACGACACTACCAAACATGATCACAAGAAACTCTTTCGCTGACACACACACATACACACACTCACACTCCCACACACTCACACACACACACACGGAAACACACAAAGAAACACACACATAACATACACAACTTCAGCAGTACTGATGACAATCTTTAAAAGACAGGCATCAATTCAGCGGAACTTTGGGCAGTCTTTGATGACAATCTTTAAAGGACAGGCATCAATTCAGCGGAACTTTGGACAGTCTTTGATGACAATCTTTCAAGACAACCATCACTTCTGCAGAACTTTGGGCAGTCTTTGATGAGAATCTTTAAAGGACAGGCATCAATTCAGCGGAACTTTGGACAGTCTTTGATGACAATCTTTCAAGACAACCATCACTTCTGCAGAACTTTGGGCAGTCTTTGATGAGAATCTTTAAAGGACAGGCATCAATTCAGCGGAACTTTGGACAGTCTTTGATGACAATCTTTCAAGACAACCATCACTTCTGCAGAACTTTGGGCAGTCTTTGATGAGAATCTTTAAAGGACAGGCATCAATTCAGCGGAACTTTGGACAGTCTTTGATGACAATCTTTCAAGACAACCATCACTTCTGCAGAACTTTGGGCAGTCTTTGATGAGAATCTTTAAAGGACAGGCATCAATTCAGCGGAACTTTGGACAGTCTTTGATGACAATCTTTCAAGACAACCATCACTTCTGCAGAACTTTGGGCAGTCTTTGATGAGAATCTTTAAAGGACAGGCATCAATTCAGCGGAACTTTGGACAGTCTTTGATGACAATCTTTCAAGACAACCATCACTTCTGCAGAACTTTGGGCAGTCTTTGATGAGAATCTTTAAAGGACAGGCATCAATTCAGCGGAACTTTGGACAGTCTTTGATGACAATCTTTCAAGACAACCATCACTTCTGCAGAACTTTGGGCAGTCTTTGATGAGAATCTTTAAAGGACAGGCATCAATTCAGCGGAACTTTGGACAGTCTTTGATGACAATCTTTCAAGACAACCATCACTTCTGCAGAACTTTGGGCAGTCTTTGATGAGAATCTTTAAAGGACAGGCATCAATTCAGCGGAACTTTGGACAGTCTTTGATGACAATCTTTCAAGACAACCATCACTTCTGCAGAACTTTGGGCAGTCTTTGATGAGAATCTTTAAAGGACAGGCATCAATTCAGCGGAACTTTGGACAGTCTTTGATGACAATCTTTCAAGACAACCATCACTTCTGCAGAACTTTGGGCAGTCTTTGATGAGAATCTTTAAAGGACAGGCATCAATTCAGCGGAACTTTGGACAGTCTTTGATGACAATCTTTCAAGACAACCATCACTTCTGCAGAACTTTGGGCAGTCTTTGATGAGAATCTTTAAAGGACAGGCATCAATTCAGCGGAACTTTGGACAGTCTTTGNGAACTTTGGGCAGCGTTTGATGACTATCTTTTAAGGACAGCCATCTCTTCAGCAGAACTTTGGGCAGTCTTTGATGACAATCTTTTTAAGACAGCCATCTCTTCAGCAGAACTTGGGGCAGTCTTTGATGACAATCTTTTAAGGACAGCCATCTCTTCAGCAGAACTTTGGGCGATGTTTGATGACAATCTTTAATGACAGCGCTTTTCTTGAAAGAACCCTTCGCGGCCGCTTTCGGGAAAAAATTGGAAAAATTCATCTCTGATGCACACCCCCTACAGAGATAGACATGGAAAGCCTGCTGTTGCCAAAATGTCATGCAATCACACCCACTCTCCCAAAAAAAGGAAAACGTGAAAACCAATTGGTGTGGTTCCATGAAAACGGATTGATAAATTTGTAAACCTTGGCAATACACATATTGGTTCAAAATATAGACATGTATATATGTATCAGAAAAGATATTTTTGAAAAAATGAAAGCGAACCCATGAACCATGGGTATAAGTATAAGTAACACTATTAATCCTGTTACTTTGGCTCAAGTGTGCTTGACCATTTTGTATGGTTCAACTGTGCAAAACAAGTCTGTTTACAGTTTGGCTGATGGTCATTTTGCATGAGCCCCGGGAAAACGTGAACCCAGCCAAATGGTTTCGAAAAATCCAAATGGACTCGTGAATTCTTTTCCGTGTACGTGGGTAGAATGACCTTTTTTTAAGTGTTCGGATGGCTCTCTAGGAACACGTCAGCTCCGAAGCACTTTTTGTTGTACTGGAGATGTCGAAAACTTACAAGCCGCTGTGGCGAGAAGCACGTTTCCAAGTCAAAATGCTAAAAAGCTGACGGTGTCGGAGAGGAGCACATTTCCAAGTCAAAATGCTAAAAAACTGACGGAGCATGTTTTTGAAGTTCCAATGTCGAAAGATTACAAGCAGCTGTGGCGAGAACGCATTTCCAAGTCAAAATGCTAAGAAGCTGACGGTGTCGGGGCATTTTTTGAAGTTCCAATGTCGAAAAATTGCACGCCGCTGTGGCAATGAAGCGCATTTCCAAGTCAAAATGCCAAAAAACTGACGGTGTCGGAGCATTGGATTGAAGTTCCAATGTCGAAAACTTACAAGCCGCTGTGGCGAGAAGCGCATTTCCAAGTCAAAATGCTAAAAAGGTGACGGTGTCGGAGCATTTTTTGAAGTTCCGATGTCGAAAAATTGCACACCGCTGTGGTGAGAAGCACATGTGCAAGTCAAAATGTACAAAATACGCGTGTTTTGGCGAGCTTTTTGAAGTTCAGACGTCGAAAAATTAGTCAGTTAGCAAGTTCGTCAGTCAATCAATCAGCCAACTAGTCAATTAGTCAGTGAGTCAAATAGTCAGTTAGTTAGTTAATGAATCAATGAATTATTTTCAGTTAGTCAGTTCGTCAATTAGTTAGTTAGTCAGTTACTCAATCAGTGAACAAGTCAAGTAGTCAATTGGTTGGTTAGTCTGTTAGTTACAGTTAGCCAACTTAGTTAATCAGTTTGTCAGGAAGTCAACTAGTCAGTCAGCCAGTCAGCCAGTCAGTCAGTCATTTACTCTGTTCGTCAGCTAATCAATCAGTCAATCAGTCATGTAGTCAGTTAATGAGTCAATGAACGAATCAGTTTGTCGATTGGTCAATTAGTCAGTTAGCTAGTTGGGCAATTAGTCAAGTTAGGCAGTCAATCAGTTAGTCAAGTAGCTACATTGTCAGTTAGGAAGTCAATCAGTCAGTTACTTAATCAGTCAGTTAGTCAGTTAGCTAGCTTGTCAGTTAGTCAGTTCGTCAAGTTGTCAGTGAGGCAATTATCAAGTAGTCAGTTAGTCAGTTAGCTAGTTTGTCAGATCGTCAATCAGTCAGTTCGTCGATTAGTCAGTTAGCTAGTTAGTTAAAGTTAGTTAGTTCATTAGAGAGTTGTTAGTCAGGCAGTCAATGGGTCAGATAGTCAATAAGTCAGTTAGTCAGGCAGTCAGTCAGTCAGTCAGTCAGTCAGTAAGTCAAGTTGTCTGTTCGTCAGTTAATCAATCAGTTCATCAATTAGTCAGTCAGTCAGTAAGTCAATCAGTCAATTAGTCAGTTAGCTAGTTAGTCAGTTGGTCAGTGTTTTTGCTCTGACATCCGTGACTCACAACAATCAATCTCTCCTATAGTTTTCCTCGCCTCGTGCGGTACTACTGGTATTGATAGACACTTCATAGCACAGAAGAGAAACAGGAAGCACAACCTCAAACCCCGATAAGCGGTTCATTAGTTTGGCCTCCCCTTTTGAGAAGTCAGAATTCAAAGACGAAGACAATCGTTCAGTGAAATTCAAACGGCTATCAAGTTATACGGAAGCATAAGCCTTAAAAATTGCCAATGTGCTCAAAGGTATAATTAGATTGGACATAAAGTATCATTTAATTATATTCATGCGAGTGTTGCAGAATATGAAGCATATATTCAATCAATAGATGATTCGGAACAAAGAATAATTCATGATGATGTTTATCCAAAGGTAAGGAGTAATAGATGTAAAGCAGTCTGTAATGTTGTTTCTGAATTGGCTAAAGACTGTAAAAGAAATTTCAAAGATCATCTCATAATAATGCCACCAAAAGCAAAGCCAAAGAGTAAAACAAGGATGAGAAAAAACCATACCTGAAGATCTTGAGTTCAGTAGTGATGAAGAAACAAAGGCTGCTAAAATAGATGAAGAAAAAAGAATGAGAAGCAAGGATATTTGTTTCAATTGTCCTCACTGTAGTGGGGAGGTATTACTTCAGAACTCTATAGAGATAACCCCCAGTAGTATCAAGTGTAGATGTAATGGTTGCTCGTTCAAGTTGAGTAGGAATGACAAAACTATGAATTTAGTAGAGATGACAACGGTGAGATCAAACTAGATAGCAAAGACCATCGTATTAGCTTTAGCTTTAACAGAATTACTACGCCTGAAATTGAGGAAGAGAAGAGAAAGTATGAGATGATACAGGATGCAATGGGAACACCACGTAGTAAGCCTTTTTTAAGGGTAGAAGATACCTCAAGAATAGATTTTAGGATGAGTGTGTTTAAATAACGATTGAATACAACACATATCTAGTTTCAAATATGTCAGGTATTGAATATTCAGAATTTCGAGAATTTTCTGAAATTGCAGAACGTGAAGATAGTGATGCTTTAAAACAAAAATATCATAACCACATTGATGAACTAAACAAAATCAGTACTAATGAAATTTGTTTTTCAAAAAACCAATGAAAATATGAAGAACAAGCTCCGTACGGATGTGGCGATTCTTCATATAATAAGTTTTTTTGGAAGCAGGGGTTTTTGATATCACTTCACAACCAGCCACAACACACACACATCGGCCCACACCGCATCGCATCACATAGCCCCACACCACGCCGCACGTACCACCACCACATCACCACAGCCATCGCCCAACGCCGCCTCCAAACGGAACAGCTGCACGCTGGCGCGCAACAAGAAAAAATGTTTGGGCAGCGCACTGCTTGGTGGCTGTGCGCGTTCAGGCAATTCTTGTTTGGGGTTTGTAAGCTGTTTCTCCTTGGAAAATTCCGCCCCAGGCATGTCCGGCCACTACTGGTAAATCTATGAAGAACAACTTTCAAAATTTCACAGTTTGTTAGGTTATCAAAGTCTACCTTTTCCATCATTCCAGGAATTTGGCTACGAGCCTCTGCTGCTGCGACATTGTGGACCATCCGCACGGAAGATGTGCCCTGACAACGGCAATGTTGCAATGTTGCTCTGGGACTGGGGCGGCTTGCGTAGGTCTTGCATAGATGATCGCTTTGTACTGTGAGCCTATGAGTATCTAGATTTGGTGGTCAGCGTCAGAGAACATTTTTTAAGACAAACTGCTTGGCAATTTGTAGCGCAAGAATTTGATGTCCAAAATAGGCACTTTGTAGTGTAACCATGTCCCCCCCTATAGACGACATTAGTTTTGTAGCGGGAGAGAAGCTGGTGGAGAAGAGGTGGAGGGAAGTAAATCGGTTTGACGCAGTCGCAGTGCTCAGTTTCTGGGGCATTGTGTTGGTAAGTTTCATGAACCTTGTCACATTGTCACATACAGAACGGAGAAAGGCCAATAGGCAGGTGACCACTCCTATTGACACGGAGTTTGGATGCGAATGAAACATGGATCGATTTGTTTTCATTTTTGGGATGTCCGACGACTTTGTTTCGATCGATTCCATTGCCATTTGAAGTTGAGCGTTTGTCCAAATCTCTGGTTTGGAAGTCAACGTTTGAGACGGGTTAGACTCGTTTTGAAAGATTGCCCACTCCTTTCCTTTTGAAAACTAACAAGGGGACACAGCACATCATTGGGATTGTGTCCAACGAAGCTACCAATGATGTGGGATGTTGGAGCTGATCACTCCGACGTACCTGTTCTGGTTTGGGCTCTTGTACACACTGTTCTGCCACTGTTCTTCAGCATTCTCTGTTTTCGACAGCCGCAAGAAGTTAATCACAGATTTCCGATATCTCATCATGTTTTGTTGGTCAATGGAGGGTCCTCCGACGATGACGATTTTGACGATGTTAGTTTTCGAAGTTGGGAGATGAATTTTCCGACGATGAAGATGATTTGACACTACGACGGATCTTCGGAACAAGTTAAGCGTGGAATGAGTGATGGGTCCTCCGACGATATTTGCAATACAATACGCCGCCTTCTTCATGAACTAGATGGGAATGTTTTGTCCTAAATATGTTAGCAGAGGTGTATACGATACGGATTTTCTATATTCCTCCTACGCTAGATCGATAATATGAAACAGTCATCAGTGTGTGGAGTTTTGGTCACATTTTGGAATGTCAAATATGTTGATTTTTGTCATATTCGAATGGCATTTTGCAATGATTGTTTTTAAGATTCTAGTGTCTATATTGCAGGTCAACTAGCGTTTTGCACCACTATAGAAGGTTGTGTCGGATAGCTGAAGTTTTTCGTTTTGTAGCGTTACACATTCGCAGTTTGTAGCCGAATCGTTGCGCACAAAGTTTTTAGCTACACAACGAGGTTGACAATTCCACTGAAGTTCACACAAGGATCGTATTGCAATTATGACTCTGACAGCAGAATCAGTTTTTTGTGGCGTATGTTGTATTTTAACACGCATTTTAGCATCCTTCCCCTCAGCCTAGGTAATTTACATTGTTTTGGACGGGTGGGTCCCCCCTTTAAGGTAAGTTGAGGTAACCCAAACGTGTCAGATTTCATTTTTTCGATGGCCCCCTTACATTTTTTCAGGGGCCCCTCCCGCGAAAAAATGAAATATAGAAATTGATATAAAGGTTTTAAGTTACATTTCCTGCACCCTCCCCAAACCCTTTGGAAAGATTCAGTGTCAGAACAGAAGCAAAAAGGGGGGGTGGGTACATGTAACTCCGACATGTGTATATAGACATATTTAGACCCCTCCTTTTTTCACTGTTGTTGTTGCTGTTAGCCTCGCCGAAAGGTAGAATTTGAGATTTGGATTTATAGTATTTACATTTCTGGGCCCCCCCAAAAAAAATCATTGAATGACATTAAGATATGTAAGTTACAAGAATCGAGGTCCGAAACGGAAAAAATGTAACTTACATATTTAAGGTGTCAAAAAGTCTAGAAATATAACTTACATTTTTGAACCACCACCCCCTTGAAAAGCGTACGGATATGTGGAGATACTTTAGCGGGAGTGTAGAAAATATCAGCACGCTATGCCCTTTGGCAAGGGACCGGGCTACTGTATCAAAGATGGTTGCTCTGGCGACAAATCTCCAGTCGCATTGCGATTTCACCACCTGGATGTGACGTTCAAGCCTTGTGTTGGATATACCCCGATTTGCCGTAGACCTGTCCGTCTCCAAAGAAGCTGGCCTTTCATCCTGGAGTGCAACGAAATGACATATGCATCTGTTAATAGATTTTTAGGTCTCCTTGACTTTCAACATGTCCGTCAATCATCAATCTGATGTTGGATTTTCTTCTATTCCCGGATGCCCCGAAAGAAATAACCCCTGGAAACTCTTATTTGGAAATCCCAGCCCACTCTTAGCTCACCAGGTACGCGGTTTCCTATCCAACACAAACGATGGCCTTTTGCCTGGTGTCCTTGCCGTGCCCGCAACTCGACAGTTTGACGAGCAAAAGACATAGCAAAGACTTCGGTGAAGACTTCGGGTGTGCAAAAAGGGATGGCCTGGCGATTGAAAGACGCCAGGTATTTGGGACCATTTGGGATAAGAAATTTCCAAGTTGGCCAAGTTTGAAACTGATTCATTAAAATTCCTCATCAAGTTGAAATCGGAATATGTTATTGGGGCTACCATGATTAGTTCACATCTTCATGTCGGCATCAAAGGAGATGGTATTTGGTAGATCTTGGATCTTGGTAGATAGATATTCGAAAATGGTGGATCTCCTCTCTTTGGATGTTGCACTACTGGAGGGCTGATCACTTTTGAAAACCAATAGCGATGGTTTGATTCTTCGTCAATACAGGTCGATGAATCATTAGATAAACTGGTTGGATGATGTGACCTGCTAGCGGGTCACAGTATATGACCATCAGAGATGAAAAGACTTAACGTCCTCTATTGTTGGGCATTTGTTTTATTCTAGATATTATACGTGTAGGACCCTCTATAACGGTGGTCATCATCATAATGGAGCCCCTATGGCAGCGAGACAACCAGGATTTCATGGAATGGGGTGCTTTTAGATGTTTGGCTATAGATCACACGAGCTTCAAACTGCTTGCGGATGTTTTCGGAAGATCTTACAACATCCAAGTCACCAACGACTCACTTTAAGCACCTCGAAGGCATTTTTTCAGCCACTTTCGAAGCAAGTCATAATCCATAATCCTGTGGCTATTTCCCCTGGCAAGTTGGATATGAGGTCCGTTGCAAAGGTGTAGCAAGAAAAAATTGTCCAAATGTTCTCAATTCAGGTCGGTGACTTTTTACATTATCAATTAGAGAATAACGGACAAGCCGCTACCGCTTCCGAAGAATCTTACAAGTGACAATCTTTGATGTCGTAACTTGCCTCTAACGAAGGAGATGAGCATCACTGTGACGCCGATGCGCCTTGGGCAAAGGGTTTCTTCCAACTCGGGGGGGCCCGACCTGGTGACTTGCATTGCCACACCAGCAAGGCTGCCCAAGGAAATGAACCATCACAGTGCCATCACATGAAATGACAATGGAAAAGAACCACTGATTTTTTGAGTCTTTCAATTGCACATTTAGGGAGTGAAGAATTTTGAGCTCTAAACTAATACGATAACATCTCTATATCTTTGGTTTATTGTTCGGATAGCAAAGCCATACAGACATTATGCGTTGAAAAAGCGTTTGGGGATATCCGCATTGAATTTCAGAATGGACTGCTTCGGTACATACTTTACACATGCCCAAAGCTGTGACAACGTGCGTGTCCAAAGTGCTACGGAATGGACTGCTTCGGTACAGAACTTACACATGCCCAAAGCTGTGATAACGTTCGTGTTCAAAGTGCTACAGAAAGGACTGCTTCGGTACATACCTTACGCATGCCCAAAGCTGTGACAACGTGCGTGTCCAAAGTGCTACGGAATGGACTGCTTCGGTACATACCTTACACATGCCCAAAGCTGTGACAACGTGCGTGTCCAAAGTGCTACGGAATGGACTGCTTCGGTACATACCTTACACATGCCCAAAGCTGTGACAACGTGCGTGTCCAAAGTGCTACGGAATGGACTGCTTCGGTACATATTTTACACATGCCCAAATCTGTGATAACGTGTTCAATGTGCTACGCAATGGACTGCTTCGGTACATACTTTACGCATGCCCAAATCTGTGACAATAACGTTCGCGTTCATAGCGCTACAGCAAGGACTGCCTCGGTACATACTTTACACATGCCCAAATACAGGGTCTGATTCTCTCAGCATTTGGAAGGCACCAGGTTCTTGATAGAGCACCAAGTGGAAACGTAGAGCATTTGGGACATATCCCTCGAGAAAGTGTTCAGCAGATTCAAGCTTTTACTGACGAGTCGGGGAACTTTGACGTAGACTTGTATATCTTCATTCTGAGTTTTACCCGGGACAGAACCCAAAACATACTCAACGCGATCGGGGAGAATCAGCAACTTCGTGGTTTACTTTCGAGCGTGATCATTTGTGACACGCCTACAGGTCGCTACGGTAAGTCTGATATCATCTCACAGGTCAAGGACGCATTTGAGCTTGAGGGGAGGTCGATCTTTGTTTGCGATGACTCAGCCGACGTGGTTGAGGAGGTGGCTTATTGGATTCCTCGAGAAGAGCGGGAGATCGTCCACATTAAGTTGGGTCGTAAGCGGCGTGCCGAAGAAGATTGCACGACTGCCAAGTATTTCTGCGATCGTGGTGTGCCTGATTCGTTCACCAAGTACCTCTCTGCCCAGTAAAAGGAAAAATGGCTTCCTCAGACAGGTCGAGAAGTGATCGGTTGGAGCCACTTAGTGGCAGGATTGTATCGCAAATGCAGGCTGTTTCATCACCAGTTCCTGGGGATAGTATGTCTAGTTCAAGTCCAGATGTGCCACCCCATCGTCACAGTTATGAAGTGTCACAGCGAAATTCTGAATTGAATATGCCACAAGGTTATGAGATCAACCAGCACAATCATCAAGTGAATGTGCCAATTAGTCAAGAGCATATGTTTTGCAAGACAATAGGCAGTTGAATGTTCAAGTATCTACAGATGCCTTGGTCGTTGCTCAGGCAGACCAAGCGGTAGCAGATACTAAGAGTGATGCCTTCCAGTATGCATGCCATGTTCAATCCCAAGCCCAAGAACTTGCATTGGAAGTTCAAATCCAAGCCAATGCTTTTGTCGAGTCTCAGACTAGGGATTTCAGAGAGGAAGCCCTTGGGGAATTTGATCGGTTGCAAAATCAGGCAGCTTTGTTAGTGGATAGGATTAAATGCAGATGCTAGCCAACAGATTAGTCAAGCCCATGGAGAAGCCCGTGAAGCTAGTGAAACGACTACTAGGGTTAGAACTGAAGCTTTAGAAACCATCCACCAAGCCCAAGAGGAAGCTAGGCATGTGGTTTTAACCCAGCATCAGGAAGTGCAGAAGCGTGATCATATGTTAAGTGAGATGCAGTCACAAATGCAGAAGTTAATGATGAAGATTAGGCAGCAGGATGAACTGATTCAGGAGTTGAGTAATGCTAAAAGGGTGGAGGTCAGTCAGGATTGCCAACAGCTGGCGGAGCGATGCATCAGGCACCTCCACCAAGCTGGATGGGTCAGGGTTTGCCGAATGTACCAACAATGGCAGTGAATAACATGGAAAATCAGATTAGGGAATTGACAGTTCAAATGGCCACTGTGCAAGACATGTTGTTGAAACGAGCTAGTTCTAATCATGGTTCGTTTAAGGGTCGTCCCAATCAGGGTTCATCCAAAGATAGTCCAGACCATGGTTCTTCATCATCATCTTCGGCAGCGTCTTCAAGACGGGGACGACATGTTGGGGGTGGTGGTGGATCTCCTGCTGGATCTCCTGGGGGTACACCTAACAATGATGGTGGATCAGATTCCTCAGATTCCAATGAAGATCCTTACCGTAGGGAGAAAAGATTGATGAGGGTAAAGCATTATGAAAGTATGAAGCTTCCCCCAATTCCACAAGATTATGCAGCCAAGTGCAGACCCTTTCGCAATCAGATGTATAGTTTGGTTTGCAAAATGGCTAAAGGCGATGAAACCCCAGTGTTCAATTGGATCAGCGAATGTTGCACAGCTGAGGAAGAAACCATTTTGGGAACCAATGACTTTCCTGTTTTGGGTCGTGTTCTAGGTGCCAAGCTTTTAGAGTTAGCGGCTAAGAACCCCAAATTCGCATTGGAATTCCAAACGATTCAGGAAAAGGCTCAATAAAGAGGTAGACTTCCTAAGGGTAGATACCTGTTATGGTACATCTTCCAGAAATTCCGGTTGGATCGTGATCGTGGGACAGCCTTATCACAGCATCACCTATTGTCATTGAAAATTTCTGCAGACAAAACGGTGAAATCTTTGGAGGAGTTTAAGCAAAAGTATGACTACTGCATGGGTAGCTTAGAAGTTGGAGAATACCCCAATGAAGCTTCCTTGAGATCATTGTTATTTGAGAACCTCAAAAATCATCCCAAAATCGCTTTGGCAATCGACAGATTTAGGCGATGCCATTGAAATAAGCCAGATGGACGTGAATTCATCGTCAGTTGATAAGGCACTTACAGCTGGGGGCGAGAAGGTCTCAGGAGCCCAGGCGGAGTTGAAAAGGGAGAAGCCTCCTAAGCAAAAACCACCAAAGGAAGAAAAGCCGGGGAAGAAGGAAAATAAACCAGACAAAAAGGGTGACAAAGCTGGGAAAGAAAAGCCTAGAAAGGAGGAAGTAGATGCAGCAGCTGCAGACCCAAAAGGAAAAGGGAAAGGCAAAGACAAGGGTAAGAAGGAGCCTCTAACAAAGGAGGAAGAATCCAAGCGCCCATGTATGTACTTTGCTTGTGATTCGTGTGTCCATGGTGAGAAGTGCGAGTATTTGCATAACAAAAATAACCTGTACAAAGGTCCAAAGCCCCGAACAAAGTCATCAGCATCAGCAGGCGTTGCAGCCGTTTCGTCAGTGGCAGCAGCGACAGCAATCCCTACTGCAGAAGCCGCGGTTAGGGAAGCAAAGGAGGAGTGTAGGAAAGTTTTCAAAAAAATGTCCCCGACACTTTTGCCACAATCATGGCAGCAATTGCATGTTTGAACCCTGTGTCGCTTTCCAATACTAACCATGTACCTGCAGCTATTGCCCCGGTAGAAATGAGTTTTCTTTTTGATTCAGGAGCAGGAAGGAACTTAATGTCCAAAAAAGATATGCCGGAAGGATGGAATGATCGTGTCATCGAACCAGCTGAGAACTTGGTTTTTAGAACGGGTGGAGGTGAAAGAAAAGCAAGTGAATCCATTAGCCTTGAAGGGAACAATTCGGGCAAGAATGACTTCTTTGTGTTAAAAGAATGCCTTCATGTGTTGTCTTTGGGAATCCAAATAGAGCAGCATAGAAGAGGTTTTGTTTGTTTGCCTCATCAAACGCCGTATCTTATCAAAGCAGATCGGATTCAAGACATGACTCACTTCGTACCTGAAAGTGCCAAGATTTATGCTAGTGAAGTTCGGGAGAATGTTCCAGTCATTGTAGAACAGGTTGAGGCTTTGCCCGCACAACCAGAAGACGTACGACCGGAAGTTGATTCAGATGCTGATCCTAGCGTCGCACCAGAAAGCCCGATGCTGATTTAGATTTTATTATGGGTAAAGATGCTGAAGGTGGGGAATCTTCCGGATCAAGGGGGCCTGATGTTCCTGTTTCGGATTCTCCAAAACCCGTAGCACCTCCAGATGATATCCCAAGAGCAAAGGGGAAGAGACTCAAGTTGAAAGATAACCCGAATTTGCCACATTTTGGGGATGAACTGGATTTGTGTTTAGAGAAAGGTTGTGAACCCGGAGATGCACCCTTAGATGATGAAGATGAGGAGGATTTTCCCGTGGGAACCTATTCTTAGGGAGAAACTTCAGCAGGAAGCCCGAACACCTGAACATTTGTTAACTCACTACCCAAAGAATAGGTATTGTGAAATCTGCTGTAGATCCAAGATGACCATGGGATACCATAGACGTAAAGCAGTTGAGGAGAAGGAAGAAACACCCCCTCTTCATTATGGTCATAGAATGCGTGCAGATCATCTTACATTTGGTAGTGATTCAAAGAAAGGTTCAGAGGGAGAATCTTTGTGTTTAGTGGTTTTTGACGAGTTTTCGGGTGTCATTGGTTCGTATCCTTTAAGCACACGAATGACGGACTCGAACATTACTTCTCTCCAAAGATTCGCCGGAGCAAGAGGGTCAGATAGACCCCAATGTTTCGTGAAAACAGATTGTGCTCAAGAATTGACAAAAGCAGTGGAATTTTTAGGATGGGTCAGTGAGTCAGGCATAGCCAATGATCCCCTTCACAATACAAAGTTAGCAAGCATGATCCGTAGAATCGAAGAAGGAGTTAGGTCAATCCATTTAAAATCGGGATTACCCCATGAGATGTGGCCTAGGAGTATCGAGTACTTCACTACTGCATTGTCGTTTACCACCAAAGCACCAGTACATCCAAGTGACACGGAGGAAACCAAAGCCTTTAAAGAAGGTAAAACGTGTTATGAAGTTGCCAACAAGGGAGACCCGTTTGAAGGTTATCGTATCCCTCTAGGGGCATTGGTGTACTACAAACCTCCCAAGCGCCGTGAACTTCCAGCTTTTGATCCAAGAACTCTTCCAGGAATATTTTGTGGATGGCGATTAGATCCAAGCTACAAATTCAGAGGTGTTCATTATATCTTGGACTACGAATCCCTTCGAGAAAACCGAAAAGGATGTGGAAGACCGATCCAAGTATATACCACTGAACTTGTTATGCCAGAAGTGTTTGTTTTCCCTTTGGAACAAAGATCCATTTCACGACTTGCATTGTTTTCTGATGAGCCAGGGTTACCCAAAATCGAACCCAGAGAAGCATTACCATTCGATGAGGAAGTACCAGAAGTTCCAAAACGTAAAGGTAGAACTTATGTCACTCTCGAAAGGGAAATCAGATTCGGCAAAACCGTAGGATGCAAGGGTTGTGATAAGATTGCTGAGGGTGTTAGACACACTGATGAGTGCCATGCAAGGATAGAGAAAGCTTTGGAAGATGAAAAACTTGCAAAAGAAGCTGAGAAATCAAAACGGTAAGCTAGTCATGAAAAACGTGTCGATGTTTCCACATACCAACCATTGGATCCGTTGTCGCACACAGCAAAACCGAATCCGAGGAAGACCCCTCAAGAGCGATGCAACTTGGCACCTCTTGCGGCGGAATCGAAACCTGATGTGGATTTTTGGGAGTATGATGATAACAAAAATGCTTGGAAGCGTGTCCATTTAAGACGCAGAAAGCGTCTATTCACTCCTGTTGGAAATCATTGTCCATTTGATCCTAGTGAAGTTCTTTCAGAAAGGAAAACCTTGTGGAAATGCAGGGGTAAAACTTCGTGGTTTGAGGACAACTGGCAGGAGGGATCGCCAACTAGGAGGATTTCATCAAAGAGTTGGGTAGGGGAAACATATTTCTATCCAAAGTTTCGACAACAAGTTGAGCATGCTCACATTATGGCAGTTCAATCAAGCAAATGTAAAAGAGCATTGTTGTAACGAACCTGTACAAGGCATTGATGCAGTTGCAGCCATCTTGAATGATGAAGGACCTTCACCATCCGCATTGGAAGCAGCCAAACGTCAAGAAACGGTTACACCTCCTCGTGAAAGGCGATTAAGAGGGAATAAATCCCCAATGATGTTTGAATTTTGCTGCAGTGATAATTCAAAGTTGGGTGAAGTGAATAAGTCCAAAGGTATTGATCATATTAGATTATCCCTAAGCAACTGTGACCTTGAAGATGAAACCCAAATCAAAAGTTTGTTGGCTATGGTAGACCGTTTCAAGGGGGCAGATATGTGGGCAAGCATTCCGTGTGGACCTTGGAGTCCATGGCAACAAATGGCATTGCATAGGTATGGGAAGAAGTATCAACGCATTTGAACATGAAAAGACAAAGAAGTAGAAAACTACTATCGCATTTCTTCGTTGTTGCAGAGAGAATCATGGCAAATGGAGGTCACGTCTGTTTCGAATGGCCAAAAGGGTCCAGAGGATGGATCTTGCCAGAATTGGTGTGTTTCTTCAAGAAGCATCGTTTCGATGGGTGTGCGTTTGGATTGGTAGATCAGGATGGGAAACCGCATTTGAAGAGTTGGCGTATCATGACAACATCATGGAAATTGGAAAAGGACCTAGGGCACTATAGATGTTGCCACCCAAAACGTTTCAAACATAGTGAACTTGAAGGATCCAAAACCGGAAGGGCAGCATTTTTTACCGACAAAATGGCAGAATGCATTTCGGCTAGCCTATATCCAGATAAAGATGTACCAGCGTTGCCAACAGTCCCTTGAGTGCAAAGTGAACATGTGCCAAATGAACCTCTAGATCTAGGAGTTCACCAGCTGATTGCTCGTAAAGATTGGCATCGTTATCAAGGATTTCAGGAAGCCATCAATAATGAAAGGGATGGTTTACTTGAGAATGAAACTTGGTCGTATGATCGCATTTGCTCAAAAGATGACGTGATCAAATCAAAGAAGAAGTTCCATCTTGGTAGACTTATGACGATTTTGTCGTTGAAACATGCAGAATCCCCAACATTGCTCTTTTTGAAAGCAAGGATAGTGTTCCGTGGAGACCAAATTGTTGATCAAGACAACAACATTGCAGTGCTACAAGAGTTGAAAGTAAATCCAAGTGGAATCACCTCCATAAACTTCAACTTAGCATATGGGGCATTGAAAGGACACAAGAGCACCCAAAGTGATGTTGTAAAGGCTTACACACAATCAGTGTTAAATACAGTTGTGGAGACTTGGGTATTGCTCCCTGCAGAGTTGATCCCTAGTGAGTATAGCCACATAAAACAACCGTGTGTACCTTTGAGAAAGGCCCTCTATGGCCATCCGGAATCGGGTTACCATTGGGATGCAAGGTTTAAAGAGATCATGGTTTCTGTGGGCGGTAAACTTGATAATGATCATCAGAGCAACTATATCTTTAAGAATGGATTGTTGCTGACGTTGTACGTAGATGATGTGTTGTTGTCAGGACCTGAACACTTGCATGCGCCTTTCTGGACAGAGCTTCAAAAGTACATAGCTATTGGGGAACCAGCTCCAGTTGACAGATGTTTGGGAAGAAAGCACTTAGTCAAAAGAGAGGGTGGAGTAACCACTATCGCATTTGACCTGGAGGATTTCATTTTGCAAAGTTGTGAGGCATTTACTAGTTTGACTGCACAGACCCTTCAAGAAGCCAGTTCACCTTTTGTTGCCGAGGTTGAAACGGACTGGATATCCAAAGGTCAGCTAGAAGGGTCAGCATCAAAGGTGTTAATGAAGCTTCTATGGTAGGCAAGATTAGCCAGGCCTGACCTAATGAAGGGGATTTGTGATTTGACACGTAGGGTAACTTGTTGGAGCCGTGCAGACGACAAACGTTTGTATAGGTTAGTTTGTTTCTTGTGGTCGACACGAACTCACAAATTGTTTGGTCAAATAGCAGATCCAGTTGAAGACCTGAGATTAGTTCTTTGCACCGACGCTGATCACGCTTCAGGCATTGATTTCACCCAGTCCACCTCAGGTGGATATTTGTGCATTGAAGGACCATCCAGCTTTTGGCAGCTTAGTTGGATGAGTAAGAAACAGACATCAACAAGTAGAAGCACCACAGAGGCAGAGATTGTTTCGTTGGAAGCAGGGTTGTTCGACGCACTTCCAACCTTAGATTTTGCAGATAAGCTTTTAGGGAGAGATTTGCAGCTAGAATGTCACCAAGACAACAGTGCAGTTATATCCATAGTTCATCTAGGTTATTCCCCGAAGTTACGGCACGTAACCAAGACGCATCGTATTAACCTGTCATCGTTGTACGAAGTGTTTGACAATGGAACTGCAAAACTGGTCTACGTTAAGACGACCCAGCAAAGGGCAGACCCTATGACCAAACCCATTGCTTCATCAAAATGGAGTGTAGCATTGGAACAGCTGAACATCTTGAAGCCTTCAGATCCAATCTTCCTAGGAGATTTCAACACCTGAAGTTGACAGAAGGGGGAGGAGAAAGATTGTGGGCCAAATACTACCTTGTATCGTGATGTCATATATGTGTATGTTGATCTATAAAGGATCGATGCTACAGGCACCTCCCATAGGCTTCGTACATGTAGATTCGTATCACAAAGTGCAACCATAGTGACTGTAGCAATAGTTAACTTCGACTGTTAGTTGAATAGAAATCCAGTCGGGTACGATTGCATGCTGATCACTCAAGGTTTCACACGAACAAATTTGGCTCAAGGCTAAAAAGGAAATTGCGCGTTTAGCTGTGTGGGCTGGTATTTCCATTTTTTACGTGAAACTCCCTGAAGTGCTTCCGCCAATAGAAAGACGATTCGAGCATGATCCGAGCACGATCCGACCATGAAATCGTCATCTCGCACCCGCCGCTTCGGGGACCTTCCCGGTCCGATCTTGGAGACGATTTTGTATTGTAAAATACAACATTTCGCGCTCCGGCTATCTCCCAAAATGTCACGATGTGCTGCGCCTGCAACGAAAAGTCACCCTCCAACCTCACCAAATATTGCGCCTGCCACACAAAATCAATGCCATCAGTGATCTGCGTGACATATGAAAGTTCATTTCCTATGTGCGGCGCAAGTAAAGTCACCCTTCAAACTCAGCAAATTTTGCGCCTGCCACGCGAAACTTAACTGAGCTGTTATTTGACTAAACTGTTAATTGACTGAACTGGTACTTTACTGATCTGTTGCTTTACGGAACTGTTACTTTACGGAACTCTTACTTTACGGAACTGTTGCTTTGCGGAACTGTGACTTTACTGAACTGTGACTTTACTGAACTGTGACTTTACTGAACTGTGACTTTACTGAACTGTTACTTTACGGAACTGTTACTTCACGGAACTGTTACTTTGCGGAACTGTTACTTTTCGGAACTGTTACTTTGCGGTAACTGTTACT
>DF241789.1:41902-70306 GCA_000507305.1 Breviolum minutum Mf 1.05b.01
ACTGTTACTTTACGGAACTGTTACTTTACTGAACTGTTTCTTTACTGTACTATTGCTTTACTGAATTTTTAGCATTTTTAAAAGTTCGTAACTCGGAAGTTTCTCATCCAAATTTCCTTTGAATATTCTTCAAATCTTCAGTAACCAATGCTATGTTTGTCAATTCTGACAGGCATAAAGCTGCGGGGTTCCAAAGCCCCGGCACCCAAAATCCCCAGCAAATCCGCGCGTTCCAAAGGTCACATTTATTCTCCACCTTTTGAAGTTCAGGGTCCATGTTCACTTTTCCCGGGGTATTCATTGTCTTCAAGTATTACGATGTTTTGTTCCACATATTTTTTTTCAAGATCCGCCAAGAAAGCTCCCGAAAGTTCAGATACAGGTCGCGAAAGGTTGGCAAAATCTGATGGTTAAAGATGATGTGATTCCAACGGTATCTCAGGGGTTTTCAACACAGCTCAGTTGGCAACAATTGACTTACGCCAGAATTTATGTAACATATCGGTCCAAGTATATTGCATTTCCAGGGGTTTCTTGTACCCACTAACCCACACCAGAATCAGTAACTGTTTGGGGAGCTTTTGGTGGGCTCAGAGCACGATTCGGGAAAAAACATATCGTTGCATCATCTTGGCATGTATGGATAAAAACGGAGCCTGGGAGCATCCACCAAACTAAAACATATGACACATATAAATAACAGAAATCACAAAATAAAAAACCAAAAAGTACATCTAAGACCTCAACTCAGAAGATTACGCACATTTGTTGCTGTGGACGCCCTTCTCTACAGATGTTTTTTCAAGTTGCGGCGGGCCTCCGAGAACTCCAGGTTCTCGCGGAGCCCTCCAGAGTCAGCGGTTTGGGTAAAGATACACGTTTTTGCTGGACAGGAACAGCATCTTGGTCCGCAAGTGACAAGTCAGTAGGAACAACTTGGAAACCGATTGTTTGTTGGAATACATTGTAGAGCCACCTGGGATGTCTACTGTTCATTTGAGCATTTCCATGCTTGAAGATACAAACACAGCGCAGTGGTTTGCTTTGCGGAAAGGATTTGTGCTATTGATTCAAGACTGCCCGAAGCATTCATAGGAGTCTGTTTGTTGCGCGGTGAGTGTGTGAAGGCGACAGTAGTTTGAGGAACCACCCAACGTTGAATTTTTAGTGGATTCGGAGAGGTGGTGAGATGTGTTTGGCCTGTGAAATGGTTGGATTTGCGGACAGGTTGTGTGTTTTTGCCCAGCCGAAAGTCAGTATCACCATTCGTGGAAAATGATTTAACCGTCTCGAGCAAGTCAAGTTGCGCCTTGCGAATCATTCCTTTCCAGGCGAGGATAATCACATATATATTTAGATATATATATATATATTATATTTATATTTGTACATGCTTTGATTTTCAATTTGTTGGGGGTTTATTCAGAATTGTGTGGGGTATCCCCCCATTCATTACTCGAACAGCAGGTATGAATCTGATCCCATTTTTAGTCTTGTTCCCAAGCCTAGCCTTCCCCTTCTACTAGCATTTTGTGTGGAGAAAACATCAGGAACATCCCGAGACAAATTCTGACTGAAATCTTGATTTAATGCAACAAATGCATCGGTAGCTAAAGCTGACCAAGGTCTCAATTCAGCCGCCTGCAACTGCTGAAGCTGGGCAGTTTCAAAAGATGACGGTTGTTTTTTGCGTATTGGTTCCGGGTCCATGGTTTCGTCTCATTACCTTCTGGTTTTACAGAAACTTGAGGTATTCAACCACACGTAAGGCATCCTGCCCCCAAAAACTGGCTGCTGGTAAGCACGGTGGTCGTTGGAACCTTTCACGATTGTCTTCATGGTGCTTTTCCTGGTAGCCAACATTATTTGCTCCATGAGTTTCAGTCTCCAAACAAACAAGAGGACGCTGTCGTATGTATTGGGCATGCATAATCCAATCCACCCAAATAGACTTTTCTCGAGATCTGTAAGATGACCGTGGTGATTCGAAATCATTGATCGTGAGTCCTCACATGAGGTTAGAACATCTCAGCTCATGTAAGCAAGACGCTTATGGCAAAATCCTGTCTATGTAAGTTCCTGTATCTCTCTGTCCTGCTTTCTGCCGGCCGTGCTTCAAAAAGCTGATTCATGTTTTGAATGCAACCGAAGGGGGGTGCGTATAGGCTTGGATGTTTTCGGCGTCTGATTTTTGTTCGAAGAGTCTTGGGCATGTTCATGCCGTCGACTGAGTTGTAAATATTTCACCAAATTCTTATAAACTGTAGGGGCTAGGGGTTCTTACTTCGTGTATAGGGGTGGGGTTTCGCGGATTTTGGGATTCGTTCTGGGGCGACCTGTCGGGCAGGGTGTCGTTCCAGGTGTCGTCTGAAGGGTGAGGGGTTTGTAGATGTTGATTCGTTTTGGACTTTCAGGCAGGGTGTCGTTCAAAGTGTCATCAGATGTGTGTGTATGGGTCAAATTTCTTTACATCGAGCACAAAAAATAACACGCGTCGTTCATTCCCACCCGCCCTCTCACTACATAAGTAAACACGCGCCTGGTTGACTACTAGACTACTGGTGATGTTCACTACCCACTGTATGCAAAATAGAACTTAGTGCCTTTTGCTGCCATGCTGCCACACTGTACTGTGCACACGCTATGGGCGATTTCATTGCGTTTCTCTCGTGTGAAATCGGCTGGGTGTTTGGGACATTCATTTGGCGCGCTTCACCACCACAAGCATTCTGTGGCATGCCACGTTTGACATCCCAATATTTTGGTGCGAAGTGAAACGCTTTGGAGAGTTGTCAGTCTCACATGACACAACCTAACATCGTTTTTCTTCACAAGGGCGACCCGCGTTTTGTGAGGAAATGAAGGTCAAATAACCTGACGCCGCCTTGACTTACAACGTTCCTTTATGAGCATGTGGCCTTCTTCCAGGCAGCGACCCGAAGGAATCCCATTCTGCGAGGCGCGTTTTCCTTCGAAAAAGGTTAGGAATCAGGGAGCGGTTGGCCGCATCAGTTTTTAATTTGCAATCACTTGTGAACCCAAGACGCGAATTACTTAAGAAACAGAAGGAAAGTGAACCCAAGGAAAGTGCCAGAATTTCCGCGAGCTTCATTTTCTTTGGAAAAAGAAAAGGAATGTGGGAGCGGTCGACCGCATCACATTAGAATTTAAAGTCGCATTGAACCCCGAAGAGGCGGTTTGCCTGGGAAAACATAAGGAATCTGGAAAGGTTGCTGCGATGCACGGTTTCCTTTGAAAAAGACACGGAAATCGGGAGCGGTCGGTCCCGTGACATCTGGATCCGCAATCACATTGAACCCAAGACGCATTTTACATGAGAAAACAAAAAGAATCTAGGGGAGGGGGCGGCGCGACGCGCATTTCTGTGGAGAACACAAGGAATTCGGGAGCGGCCGGTCGCGTGACTTTCAAAACTTACAATCAAAATGAGCCCTAAATATTATTTTATGTTGTATACACAACGCGTCTCCGCGGTTGGTGGCGGGGTGGTGGAGGGGGCGTATATTAATAAGGAGGAGAGATGCAGGCTTGCGGGTCGTGATTCATTGTGGGGGCTTTAGGGCCTAAATTCGCAAAGGGGTGTTAAACCAACATGTTGGCATACCACCCACAGTCTCTTGTTTCAGTTACGTTTTCATTCCCCATCTGCCTCGACGCCCATGAAAGTCCCCGCCCATTATTTTGGTTTTGAATATTTTACCTGTGTTTGTGTTTGCGTCTGGCCCCTGAATATCTACTTAATTTGAATTAACATCAGTTTCACAAACTGCGGAAACGGCTGATACCTTGCCATGCTATATGGGGTCTATGCTGGTATAATTTCCCCACGAATCTTCTTAGTCTATGTTTAATCTATTTAGTCTATTTTAATGTTTTATTTTGAAATAACATAATTAGCGTATTTTAAGAAAAAATCAATAAACTATTTTTGTTTATTTCATGTTTGCAAGGGCTTATCCTATTTCACAAAATCATCTCAAAAATGCTCAATATATACATTATTTTTCTTCATACCATTTTATATTATTTGTTTTTAAATTCAAAAATCCATATTATATCATAATCTGATTTTTCATATTTTTAATATATATTGAATTCTTGATGCACCAATTACTTATTGTCGTGATGCAAACAGGTGTGCACCATAAAGATGCTAGCAGACAGCGACACCAGCACACCAACTACAGGAAAAACCTCAAATGCTCACTCAGTGTTTCTGCAACTTCTGCAACTTTGCTCTTGCGAGCAGGAAAGCACGACCTCTGCCAGCATGAAAATCTTGTTGGCGCTTCATCATAGCTGCAAATATCTTTTGTGCTAATTTTTGTGCACAAGCCAAGTCCTTAAAGGAAAAAACAAAAATGATGAGTGATGGAAGGATATACCAAACCCTGAGGGGTGTTGAATCCATGAATTTCCTATTTCAGAATTGTGGCCGTATGAATTCAACATTGTCTTAATTTCCCATTTCAACCTCAAACTCTGTGGTGTGGGGTCTTGACTTTCCAACTTTTTCCTACATTTCCTATTTCAACTTTTTGTCTGATGATTTCCAGTTTCAACCTCAAACCCTGTGGTGTGGGGCGTTGACTTTCCAATTTGTTTTTCCTGTTTCCTATTTCAAGTTTTTGTCTCATGATTTCCAGTTTCAACCTCAAACCCTGTGGTGTGCCATGGGTTCATGAGTTTCCAGCTGTCGCATTTATATATATATATACATCCCTCAGGGGTGTCTTCATACGTACTTTCAGAAAAAACACCCTGCAAAGTCGTTTTGCTGGAGAAAAAAAGAAAGAAATTGAAAGCAGAAACAAACAAATCAAAAACTCAAAGACAAATTTAAAAAATGGGAGGCCTCAGATTTCTTCAAGTAATCCATCTTAGCTTGCTGCTTTGTCATGGGCATCCTGCTCAACAGGTGTTGCTGTAGTTCTTCAGGTTCAGGTTTCTGCTGTTGCTGAATTGCAAATCTCGAAATCATGGGCTTGGGCTTGAGGATGCCTTGCACCACCATAGCGAGGACACAGATAGAGTGAAAGCCTGAAAAATCATCCACTATACACCTGCAGCATTAAGGTTTAGTTTTTGCAAATCTTTTCAGAAGAATGATGGACAAGACTTTTGCCAAAAACTCTCGACACTAAGTAGGCCTCAAGAAAAAACAGCAGAAACCTGTGTGTTTGCAGAATGATTTTGGACATGCAAAACTATAGACTCCAGACAAACGCTTGGACATGAAAAATTTGACACTGAAAATATCAAGTTGAATTCAGACATTGTCATTTTTGAAAGGAAAATCACATAATCGAGCAGAGCTCAGACAATTGCTGCTTTTTTTCCTGACTCTTACTGACTGATCTGTTGTCAAGGTTGCCCTGTACAACAGGCTTGGAATTTCCTACTGCCAACTGCGTGCACGCAGAGATTTGTTGAACCCACCCTTCCACATGTTTTTTGAAAAGAGCTAGAGAAACTGTAATCAGAAAACCTTTAACGAGACAATGCTTTATGGCCAAAAACGAATCTTCGAGAAACTTTCAAAAACTATCATTTTACAAACTTCGGATGGGTCAGTTGAAAGCAAACAACAAATACATGCAGTTTCAAAGAAAAATTTCAAGAGCTGCTTTATGTGCTGCTCTGGCATCTGCCCGGCTACCATATTTGTCTTCCCTGTGGTAGATTCTTGAAGCAAAGTTTTTTTTGCTCATTGTCTTGTTGCCTTTCATGTCTTCGTCGTAAAACTTCTGCAAAGGGCAACTGGTAAACTTAAAATAAAACCAGCAGCAACTTTCCTTTTCTTTTGTGGTTTCTTTGTTAACCTTCTTCTGGGTATCCTTTTTCATTTCTCTATTGATTTTTACATTGGAAGCATTTTTAGTTTTCTTGCTGGTCTTCGCGTTGTTGCCCAAAGCTTTCTCTGCCGCCATACGTGCTTCATTGAATGCCCTAGTAACAAAGTCCAAAGAATCATCATTCTTAACCACAGGAAATGGCGTAGGGAAAGAATCATCATTTGCAGGACATAACTCCAAGCTGGGAGGTGGCGTAGGCAAAGGATCAGACTCCAAAGACTCCTGCAGAAACATGAAGAGATTACAGATGAAACGCCTAAAACAGAACTACAGAACATCATCAGAAAGACAATCACCTTTGGCAGGCATACAAAAATGTTCACCTTGTTGTCCTTGCTTGTTGCTTTCTTGTAGCCCCCATCCTGAGACACAGGGAAATACTACAAGAAAAAAAGAAATCTGACAAAAAACCAAAAAGTATAAGATGCAACCAACGCTCATCAAGAAAAGGTAAAGCCACAACGTGCATTTCTATTTCACCATTGCAAGAAAAGTTGCTGGAAATACAACGTAGGAATTTCAGGAAACAATCTCTTTGGATTGAGGTCAGCTTTTTTTGAAGCTGCTCCCAATTAGTTGAAATCAGCAACGTACGAATTTTGAAACATAGCATCCGCAACTTCAGGTTGAAAAAGGAAACCACTGTTTCAAGAGGTGAAGGTCCAACCGTGAAGGGCTCTTTTGCGTGACAACCCATGATGGCCTGAACCCAAACCAAAAAATGCACCAACCAAAGAAGTACCTACGCAAAAAAAATGCACACTCTCAAGATGAAAAATGTGGCCTTCTGCAGCATTGCATCTGGCGCCAGACCATTGTAACAAAGGTGAAGTAGCTCCACCAGAATTGGAAACAAATTCACAAAGGCTGAAAGGTGCTTGGAAGCTGATGTCTTCCAGCTCATGCCACTACAAGTGCTGGTAAGAACGACCAGGTCATGATGCCCGACCTGTAAAAATGAAACAGGAAGACGAAAACAGAAAAATTGATGCCACCCAAAACAGCACATGAAAAAATAATGCAATCAGACTGCTTGCTTCAAACCTTTATCCAACGCCGTCTCCAACCCATGGACTGTGACATGAGGCAACGCTTTGATCCTTTCACCACTTAGGCTGCAAGTCCACTGCTTTCGAAAACTAGGAAAATGCTGGTTTGAGCTGAATAGAGGAGCCTCCAGTTTAGATAATGTAATTATAAATCTGACCGAGATACCTCAAGAGATTTATTTTCCTATGAAAGAGACAAAGGCTACAACTCACAATTGACAAGTTGCAAACTTTGATATATCTTCTAATGAATGTCTTCAATAAACTGTTTATTTTCACAAATCAATTTCTGATGAGATTTAGTTGGTGCAATTTTTGAATATTTTCAAGTTTACAAATTCGGACAAACAAAACAAAACAAGAATCTTGGCATTTTCAAGACAGCTTTTTTGCACCCCCCTTTGAGTTTCCAAGTCTTTCTGTCATTGGCGTTGACCGTTTCGAAAGTCAAGGCCATCACATACCGTTCCATGACACTTGTCAAAGAACTCAAGGATCTACGACCTCTAAGCTGTGCATGCATTAGGGTCTTCATGGTACTCATGAAGCTTTCGCCACTATAGCAATCAACATGCAAAGGGTTGATATACTTTGCTAATTTCACTGCGTGTAACAGCCAGTGGTGTTTGAATGTATTGGCTTGCAACAAACATTTCCCTTCAGCAGCTTTAAAGTGTTCACACAAAGCGAAATTGCAAACCATCATATTCAAAGCTGCACGTTCAAGTTCACCAGCTTCTGTGGCAGGAAGTTGCCATTCATCCTTTCTGTTGCGCAAGATTTCATCCATTGGACATGAGTTGACGTCAGGCAATAATCGATCCATTGGTGAACCTTTTCATTTTCTTTCATCTTCTTCTTCCAAATCTTTGAGAGAGCGAAAACAGTAAGAGCTGTTTCATGAGCTTTTGCTTTGAGTTTTGGAAATTTCTTGCTGGCGCTCTTTTCATTCGGGTCGACGATCATTCCTGCATGACATGGTAATAAAGGGGAAACATTCTTCAGGAAATTCAAAAAACAAAATGAGATGATGACAAGCCAAATAACCCAAAGTCAACTTTGACAAACCACCTATCAGCTTATGTTCAGACCAGCATGCCTCGGGCGATAGAAAGAAGAGAAAAAACGGGGCAAATACCAACATAACTGGAAAACAACAAAGATTAACGCAAAAGATACATTCATTGACATCCCAAAGCCTTACATCTCTTCCAAGAGCTTGAAAAGACGCTGTTCCAGGGGACCTTCATTTTCCACACAAAATATTACGATCCATGCTACTGATCCTGCCAACCTCTGGTCTGTTCCCAGATGCTTACTGTGCATGTAGTCAGGACAGATAGACATTTGTGACAACAATGATTTGAAAAGCGGAAACTGTTCATCAGGACGTGGCAAGGGTTCCCAACGGTCAGCTGGAAGATCAGCAACAGATTGATCGTTGGATTCTTTTGCCAGTGGTATGTTGCACAGCGCGCAAGGAAAGGCACTATTCCACCGCACTTGGCCATGGAAAGAGTTCAGATTTTCAAGGTCCCCACAAGTAAAAAGCAGGCAGCCAAAGAAACCACCATTTGACCCACTGTTCGTCAGCATGAGATTGAAGCTTTTTTCCACAACACGCCAAAACGATTTGCATGTACTGAAATGTGGAGTGGATACACATATGTGCGACCAAATGGCCCCAATCAAAATGTGTGAGTCCTTGGTGTCTTTTGTCTTTGCAACCATTGACTTCCAACTTAAGAAGAGACAGGACTTTGAGCCGGAACCAATACTCTGAGTGACTGCTGCCCCATCTCCATGCAAAAGCAGAGGTACAGCACGCCTTTGGTAGCCATCCACATTGCGTATGGGTTGATTACGCACAGCAGGATGCATAGCAACATCTTTCCAGAAAGTTTCTAAAACCTGTGGACTTTCACATATAGTCCGACCAAAAGACCCTGATTGCCATATTTGTTGAAATGCCTCGTGAGGCAATAGCACGGGCACATTCACACATTGTACGATTGCAATTTCTTTTTTGAAACCAGCCTTGACAGGTAGTTTTGCAGAGTGTTGAAGTACGGAGGGCGTGGCAATTTTGCCAAGAGATCTCTCTTCACATTAGCTTGATATTTCCCTTTGCCTGGCAAACATATAGTGCAAATGTTATTCAAAAAATCCAAGGAACAAAAGAAATGGGCAGATTAAACTGAAATAATAACATTTCTTGTTTCAAGCCAAAATATTTCCAAGGCTGGCACGGGTGTTCCATTCTTCGACGCTTTCCCCAAAAATGTTTTTGAGATCATCAGATGCAGCCTCTGCGATGTCACGTAACAAAGTTGCGCTAATATTTCCCCACACCCATTTTTCCAGGAGTAGTGTAGCCAGCTTGGTTTTCTTGTTGTTGCCTTTGAATCTCTCACTTTCATAAGACTGCGCTTTCTGTTGCCGCCCTCGACGGCGAGAAAAATCAGCTAGTTCATCAATGGCACGCAAAATTCTAGAACCAAAGTTTATTTTGACTTCATGTGTTTGTCGAAATTGCAATTAACTTGCTGTTGCAAGTTTGAGTCTGCCAGAATGTACGTACAAAATTTTATAGAGAGAAAGAAAAGGTTGTCAAAACATAACATAACTTACTGAACCTAAAGCCATATGGATCGCAAATGCCTTTGTGGTTGGACTTTCAAGCATGTTAGTTTCCCACTAAGTCATAGAAAGAAGTCATCACTTTTTGTGGAAAACAATTTCTCAGACAATTCGAAATGAAATCGTTGAAGATATCAGAAACAAAGCAAAAACCGCAGCAATGTACATTGGAACACAAGAAATTGAAATCTGAAAATTGAGCACCGAAATTGAAATCTGAAAGCAGTAAATGCAAAATCTAAAGGAAGGTTTTATATTTCAACTTTGGAAAGCTTTGGAAAAGGAAACCTTTGGAAAGCTTTGGAAAAGGAAACCTTTGGAAAGCTTTGGAAAAGGGAACCTTTGGAAAGCCTTGGAAAAGGAAACGTTTGGAAAAGCTTTGGAAAAGGAAAACCTTTGGAAAGCTTTGGAAAAGGACACCTTTGCAAACCTTCGGAAAAGGAAACCTTTTGAATCCTTTGGAAAAAAAGTTTAAACTTTTTTCCTTCAAAAAAAGTAGGCAAAAAGTTTCTGCTAGTTTCTGAGAGTGTTTGTTAGCTTTCATGATAAAAGAAACATGCTTTCAGATTTCACATTTCCTGCTTTCATATTTCCCATTACATGCTTTCAGATTTCACATTTCCTGCTCTCAGATTTCCCATTACATGCTTTCAGGTTTCACCTTAAACGCTTTAGACTTTTCCATATGATACAAAATAATCAAAATAATTGTATATATTTGAGTATATATACATATATATTTAAAAAACATTTTTGCTAGCTGTGTATCTTAATTATCAAAATTTTTTTATCGTATTTAGATCTACTTAATATCTTATTATAGATTTATATTTGTTTTTTTTTCAATCATTTAATTTTATTGTACTCCAGATCTTGCGACCAAAGTCCTGCCAGCTTACTGCCAGCAAACTGCCACCTACTCAGCCACTTGTTTTCAATTACGCTGTTGGACCTTTAAACTTTTGGGGATCACAGCTTTTGATAATCACATATCACTTTTGTTTGTTTGTTCTGTGGCTGAGTAAGGCCATGGCATCCGTACCGCCGCAATCTTTTGTACGTATTGTACCGATCAGCGTCCCCAGACTAATCTACTGCTAGCAAACTAAAGAAGACTCAGCCAATGGAAACCCTTGGAAAGCTTGGGAAAAGGAAACATTTCGAAACCTTGGGAAAAAGGAAACCTTTGGAAAAGGAAACCTTTAACATTTTCTTTCACACGTTCCTTTTGGCTGAATGACGTAGACTGCCACTGTGCTATTGCCAGCATACTGCCAGCATCCAAACTCTCAGTAGATCTTCATCCGGTTAATGCTGACAGCCTGAAGTTTGCACCAATACCAGAAAAACGCAAAAGCGGCATTCCTTATTTTTTTGGAAATGTGGGATGGACAATCAATATTTCAACTGAACAGAAAGAGTTGTGTGTGAAAAAACAAAAGTGTCCAGAACAAAGTCTGAGTTTCATCAAAGTTTGATCAAACTTTGAATTTTGAAAGTCTGAGTTTCACCAAAGCTTCATCAAACTTTGATTTTCAAAAGTCTGAGTTTGATCAAAGTTTGATCAAACTTTGATTTTGAAAGTCTGATTTTTCTCAAACTTTGAGTTTTGAAACTCCAAGTTTCGTCAAACTTTGAGTTTTCAAAGTCTTAGTTTTGTCAAAGTTTGATTTATAAACTTTGACTTTCATCAAAGTTGTAACGTTACTATCAAAGTTTGACAAAACTATGAGTTTGTATAGTCAAGCTTTGACAAAACTAAGACTTTGAAAACTCAAAGTTTGACGAAACTTGGAGTTTCAAAACTCAAAGTTTGAGTAAAATCAGACTTTCAAAATCAAACTCAGACTTTTGAAAATCAAAGTTTGATCAAACTTTGATGAAACTCAGACTTGCGCAAAGTCAAAATTTGAAATAAGCTCTGATGAAACTCAGACTCCAGGCCCCTCCACCATAAAAAATGCAGCCAGACAACCGAGAAACCGATCAATCCTGAAATTCATCCTCTAAGCCTTTAGCAATCCTTGCAGCTGTCTTGATACAAAGCGTCTCCAGGTTGGCAGTCATAGCGCGCAGCCTTTTCCTGATGGCAGCAGAAAATAGAAAACTAGAAACATATAACAACAGACTTGGAAATGACACATCTAACAAAAATGCATGTTAAAGAAGAAATAAAGAAGAAAATGAAAGCGGGCCTCAAACCTGAACGTGAGGAAGCAGAAGACTTCTTTGGAGGTTCCGGTTCCTGCAACATTGACGACACAGCAGAAAAGGTATATAGAGTTGTATCTTGAAAAAACACTTCAAGAAAAACAAAAACTTGAAAGTAGAAAACATGAAACATGTAGAAAGGTCCTCCTCAGAATCTTCTTCCTCACTTGGCTTTCTTTCTGGCTTTACTTGCTTCTCATCCTCTTGTTGTTCAAGTTTGGGCTCCAGCAAGTTCTGCTGGAGCAATTTCTCAGCCTCTTCATTTGCTGCTGCCAACATTGCTTTGAGGTCATCGTTCTCAATCTGCAGCTTTTTCTGGAGCGTCTCTGCAGTTTGTCTCCTCGCCTCCTCTAGCAACCTCTCTGCTTCCTTCTGCTCCATCTCATCATCATACATCTTTTGTCTTTCCATTTCTTCCTCTTTTCTTTTCCTCCTTTCTTCTCTTTTCCTTTCCTCCTCTGACGGCGTCCTTTCCCCTCTGCGGCGCTTTGATCTCCTCTCTCCTGCAGGTAGTTCTTCCTTTTGAGGCGCCGCGAGATCCCTGCAGAGTCAGAAACATAAAGTAGTTCGAACATGTGGTTGTGAAAGTTAAAAACGCAAAACTAAAAGTGCGCCAAAGACTTTGCCAGAACCAGGCCTCGGAGGTGTCACAGGTCTTTGAGGTGGAGCAGACTTTGGTGTCAGGCAATCATTGCCAGGCTGCGGAGCCAGCGCAATGGAGCCATTGGTCTCCACCGTTGGGCCAGCCGAAGAACCCATGTAGAAGCCATAGTTGTTGAAGTAGTGCCACACGGTCCAGGCCAACTTCAGGTCATTGTTGATTTTGAACATACGGAAATCAGAAGGTTAAACATGAAAACGAAACTTCAGCAACAAAGGAAAAAGAAAAAACAGAAACAGAAATTCTGCCAAGAAACTATGTATCCTCCGCCATCCCAGTTAGGGCAGTGAACTTCAACATCGAAATCGTTCGCCTTCAGCAAATCACCGATTTGGCCCAGGGTCTTCAGGGGGGCATTCCTCTTGCCTACCCACACAGAGTAGCGTTGCGCTTTGGACGCTGAAACCTTTGCCATGGCCACTAGATCTAAAATCTAAGGATGAAAGAAGGTGGACATGTGACATCGAAAAAATCATGAAGTATGTTTTTCGATGCTTTAGTGTGTGGAAATTGATAAATATTTTCAAGTTGTAATTCAATGACCTGCAACATGCGCTGGTGAAAGTGAAACTTGAAGTGAAACTTTCTGATATGTTTTTGGAAATGTTTGCCACAAGTGCGTTTGAACACATGTTGCTTCTCACCCTCAACTTCCTTGAACCAGCGGCATGCATGATTCCTACTTCAGAAATTGCAGGAAATGCAGGAAACAGGAAACTTGTTCTGAACAACAACATGAAAATAGATATGCGACATGAAAATGCACAACATAAAACACGCAACTTCAGCCTGATTGAAAAACATGAAAATATGAAACACATATGTGAGATTGCGTTGTTTTTGTTGTTTTGAAATCTCATGTTTCCTTTTCAAATTCAAGCTGAAAAACTTGAGCAAAGTAATCAGCATTTTGTTAGACCCCTAAAGAAAATATGTTTCTGTTTTCATTGGTATTGAAAAAACAGAGCAAAAACATCCGTTTTTTTGCTTCACTATATTCTACGCTTCTCTTTTCAATGTGTTTGAAAAAAAACCTGAGAAAACATTCAAATCAGCCTTTTTTTGTCTCGACGACATTCTACGTTTTTTTTGTTCATCGAAACATCCATGCTCATCAAAAACCACACGGCGACACTATGTGCGTACAATCGCGATATATACAAACAAAGAAAACATTAGCTTTACTTGACCTCTCATAAAACTAACTTTTTAATGACCTGTTGTACACGCACCGCGCCTTGAATCATGAATCAGGATCTACGTCCTAGAGCTTTCAGGCGATCAGTAGTTCTTCTTGCCCTTCTTGCCCTTCTTACTCTTCTTTGTTTTTTTTCCCTGCCGGCTTTCTTGGGTGCTGCTTGGTTGCATGCCAGTAGAGGAAGAGGCACCACCCACCCCAATCTTGAACCTTCATCTCGTTGTCTTCAGTTCCAGAACCGCCAGATTTTTGTTTTTTTTGCCCCTTACCGTCATTACCACCATCACTTTCCGTGTTCACATGGGCCTGCTGGTCACGTGCTTCATCGTTTTCACGCATACGGGTGGGAAGGAAAGGCATGAAGGTAGCAGCAAGGGACATAAGTTCAGGAGAAGGCCTGTAGCCAGGGGCTCCAACTTGCACCGGACCGCCAAAAGTGAAATGAATCCCACCAAAAGCATCAGCAGTGGACTCGCCGCTATCAGAAGACGACATTGCAAGACAGGGTAAAATCAAAGGCAGAAAAGCCAACAATATACAGCTGATAAGCTTGAAGCCAACAGTCTCCAATCATGAATATTGAGAAATGAAAGCAGGAAAAATGAAAGAAATGAAAACATTTGAAAGTGACCGACACTGTAAGTACATTGATCACTAAAATCATGTCCAATAAGATGTCCTCAACCCTCAGTGGATATCAGACGCAGTTTTCAATCGCTGATTTGGGAAATCAAAAGTAGGCGCCAAAAGAACCTAGTGACAAGCCTGCCGAGGCAAACAATAGATATAGATTAAGAAGAAATGGTGTAGCTCATCTCGAGAAAAATGAAACATGATAATTTAAGGTTGGCATATTCTATATGATTAAAAGTCAAAAGAGTGAATATGATTTTTTACACGTGCATGCTTTGTAAGCCATCAAGGCTCGACTTGCCACGAATCTGGTTCTTTACAGGGCATTTCTAAAAACATGAATATCCAAGCATTCTCAAACACAGGCGCTGCATTTGCAACAAAAGAATTAATAGATCTTCACTTCAGAGATGAAACACCAATTGTCAAAATCAAAGATGATACAAACAACTATTTATGGAAAGGAAATGCAGCTGCAGACAAGTTTGCTGAGTCTGAGTTTAGCTTCTAAGATATACATGACTGATCTATTCACCCCATGGCATTCAGACCACGAATGATCTCTTGGCGCTCCCTGCAGCCTTGAATTGACAAAGGACTGAAAAAAAAACATTGCAAAAAACATGCAAAGAAAGGAAAAACCTGTCCAGAGTTTATTTTGGAGGAAAGGACTACATTATAAATTATAAATATTGTATTTATTCATAGCATTTGACCAAAGGACAGCTGCCCACAGAGGCAAGTAGAGTTTTGACCTGCTGAAGGTCACCTGAACCAAAGATCTTGATCTCTTGAATCTTGGACTGGAGTGAAATCAATTCGCCACTCTTCGTCTTCAAAATGGCCTTCATGAAATTGGAGGTTTGTCCCGTGGAATTTGCACCCAATGCTTTCTTGGCATTGGTTTTACATTGATTCAACCACACCAGTGCTTCTTCAATCTTTGACAAAGTATTTTCCTCCAGTTTGGCATTCGACTGGGGCGCTTCAATTTGCTGATCCTTGCGCAAAAGGGCCAGCTGTCCTTTGGAAAAACAAAGGCAAATCAAAAACCACATTGAATTAAACATTAGAACGTTATGTAAATTTCATGGAATGAGTTCTTGTGGTTAGATCCTTGACCATTATTAGATCCCCTGGGTCACCTCAAGTTTTATCATATATGTTTTTGGCAAAGAACCAAAAAAACAAACAACAATTGAATAATAATATTGAAAATCAAAACAGAACATAAATTGTAAATTGGAAATGATATGAAACAAGGAATGGACAGTTGGAAAGGCAAGGGACCCTTCTTGCTTGTCTCCATCGTTAACGCGGGAAGGCCTGCTGAAGAAGATGCGGGAAAGCCCAATGAACCTTGAAAGGTATCCAAGAACACACTCATTGCATCCACATGCTTTTCATCTTTCAATTCAGCCGTGGGGGCTGTCATGGATGTAGCCTGGCGACATCCATGGGATCTTTCAACTTCCAAAGTCCTCCAAGCATAGTAATCCTTGCCCTTCTCCTACATCTCCGTCGCGAAGGGCTTGTGCCAAAGCAGGCTCACTGTTACCCAATTTGGCCAGCATTAAGGCTTTCGGAATCCCCGTGTCACGCCTGGATGGAAAAACATATTACCCCGTGGAAAACGCAAAAAGCCCCTCGTGTAAAAAAAAGAAGACTAGACATTGGAAACCACCAGAAACCGTGGGAAGAAAAGGGAAACAGTGGAAATAAAGTATACAAGGCGTTCTTTGCCCACCACGCCGGAAAAAGTTTCCGTCATAGCACTGATAGCTGGGTTGTCCAGCTGCAAAGCGTACCTGCCATTCGCTACCATAGCAGTTTTATCCTTTCGAGGCACATCCTTGGAAGTCCACAAAGCTTTGATCTCCGCTGCAGCTGGTGCACCATTTTGTTGAAATACCAAGCCTTTTTGGTGTCTCATTTCTCATCTTCTTCTTGTTCTGGTGTTTTTGCTTCCTCTTCACCACTATCTTCTAAATCCAGCTGCCAAGCTTTGGCTCGCTCTCCATCACGTTGCTGGGCTTTGCTTTTGTTGCCACCCTTCTCTTCCTTCTCTTTCTTCTCTTCCTTCTCTTTCTTGTCTTTCTTCTCTTCCTTCCCTGGCTTCTCTCCCTTCCCTTTCTTCTCATTCTTATCTCCCTTCTCATTCTTCCCTCCCTTCCCAGCGTTTCTTTTCCCACCCTTCTCTGTCTTCTTTGGTTTTGGTTCTTCTTCTGCGGATGCTTCGGGTTCTTCGGGCTGCGGATTCTTCGGTTTCAGCGGTATTTGTTTCAGTAGGCCTCTTTTTTCCTGGGCTCATCTTGGCCTTGGCTGCAGGCCTCTTGAAACCTGCAGCTGCAGGCCTCTTCAAAGGCGAACTCTTGACCTTGATCTTAGCTCTAGGTGCGCTACCTTTTGCCGGTTTGGCAGGTACTTTCTAGTCTTCTTCTTCCTCAGGCTGCTCATCTTCTTTCTTTTCCTCGTTAAGGTCTTCTGTTTCTTCTTCCTCTTGCTTTTCAGCATTTTCCGCATTGATTGCAAAAGCTTCTTGCAATGCTGCGTCTTTGGAGTCAGCCATGGGATACAAACGAATTTATAGGAACAACCTATATCTTTGAACCAGGATCTTGAGGGAAACGAATCTTGTTTCAACATGCTTTCACAAGTCACAAGTATTTGATGTGCAAAAAATGAAAACTACATGTCAATAAACACAAATTAAAAATGTTGAAATCACAGACCAGCCATTCAAAACATGACATGCTACTCCAACATTCTATCTATAATGACTTTAGTTCGTAAGATGCAATGAAATCAACTTGGAAAAACATCAGCAGGAAATGTGAAATGTGGAAAGCAGAAAATATCTGAAAGCAAGGAAACATAACAATTCAAAATGGAAAGTGCAACTCTCCTAAATGGAAAGCCCAAATCTTAAAGCTGGAAATGGGAAATTTCAAAGCAGGAATATACAATCTGAAAGCTGGAAATGGTTTAGAAAGTTTCAGACATGGAAAATGTCGAAATTCCAAAACCAAACTCTCCAAAATGGAAAGTCCAAATCTGAAAACAGGAAATGCGAAATCTCTGAAAGTGTCTGCCTCAGAAAGATTGAGAAAGGGGAAAGATCGAAATTCCCAAACCAACCTTGTGCAACTCTCCAAAATGGAAAGTCCAAATCTGAAAGCAGCTAGTGGGAAATTTGAAAGCAGGAAATATGACATCTGCAAGTTGCATGTGTATGCCTCAGAAAGTCTGAGACATGGATAATGTCGAAATTTAAATCCAACCTTGTGCAACTCTCCGAAATGGAAAGTCCAAATCTGAAAGCAGGAAATGCAAAATCTGAAAGGAGGAAATATGAAATCTGAAAGTTGCAACCCTCAGAAAGTCTGAGACATGGAAAATGCAGAAAACAAACCTTGTGCAACTCTGCAAAATGGAAAGTCCAACTTTAAGCTGGAAATTTGAAGTCAGCTTAAACTGTCATAAACTTTCAGACATGGGAATCATAAACCACCCAGCTCGAAATTTGAAATCAACAGGAATTAGAAATTTCAAACATGCAAAGAACTGAAATAAGAATTCGAAAATGTGACATGAACATTGATCTATCGGAAACTTTCAAATTTATTGTATTTATACTTAAAATTTATGATGTTTTATTTTTGCAAATTTCAAAAAAACAGACGAAAGATCTATCGTCTTCAATATTCTTTAAGCTTAAAATAAACTATATCTTATCGTACAAATAAACTGTTTTCTCTTATTCCAAATAAACTCTTTATCTTATAATAAACTAAGAGATAGTTTGTTTATTAATAGACTAAGAAGATTCGTGGGGTTTCTTTTGTTGTTGACAAAACAAAGTCGCAAGCGTAGAAGTACGCGCCATGATGCAGGTTTGAAGGTGTGGTTTTCTTTTGTCGCCTCGTTGGTAGGGTTCAGATGCGCATTGATGCATGTGACCACAAAGGCTTCAGCCGAAGCACATACAGTAGTTCAGTCTGGTTTTTACGGGCTCCGTAGATGGAGCACGCAGTTCTGAAAGGGATGACCCGTGGCACATATCTCGAGGCCATGTCAACAGGCAGCTAACTCTTCCAGGTTCAGAACCGGAATCTATTAAGCAGGAGAGTACATTGACGTGGGCCAAGGTCACGCATATTGTTTTATATTTCAGGGCTTCGGGAAGAATCGTAATGTGGATGACATCAAACACTAGGTTTCAGCAACTTTGATTTCATACTTTTGGATCAAGATTGTAAATAAGTCGGTTCGAGCTGTCGCTGCGAACAGCTCCAGCAACCACAGAGTGGTCGTTGAGGCTTTTTCGGTCTCAGTCGTAAATCTTCATCAGATCCCAATGGTATAAGATCAGACAAGACTAATTTCTTGCTTCTGAGGCAGATCACAACCCTAAAGTTGGATTTCTACTTTTAAGGAAGAACAGGCAAATAACTAATAACCTTACAAGGCTTTTTTGAAAAACAACCTTAAGGTTATATACCCACAAAACCTTCAGGTTATGCTTTGATAATTTGCCAAGTGGCCCGAAAAATCAAAAAAGCACAGAAGTCATCTTCCCAAATAAAATTGGGTTGTACATGCTACTCTAGAAGATGCAACTTAGTTTTCAAATGTAAGAAAATGCAGCTGGGCGCTCGCAAGGTAATGTAACATGTAGAAAATGGGACTCAGTTGGCAGATGTCTTTTTGAAAATGTGTCTTGTATACTTTGCACGCGTAGCACCAGACCATGTGTCAGCTCCTTGCCATGTGTAGTGCAAACCTTGCTTTCCTCCTCTTGACATTTTTCCCAGTGTAGGGCTACGCGCGGCTTGGCCGCCATCTTAGCCCTCCCTGTGAGTTTTCGTCCATCAGATTGTTCATACCTCGATGCCTTTCCAAAAATATGTTTGTCTTCGTAAATAGAAAGATTTTTTCCAACATGTCCAAATTCTCCAAGGGACTGTCTGGAAGCAATTCATGACACAAGGGCCACAAGCAGGAACCATGAAAGACTATGTTTGTACCAAGAAGTTTTGCGTGCATCCATTCATAACATGTTGCCATTGCAGTGAGCCCAGGCAACTTTTCAAACAACATGCAGGTTGGAGGTTGGGCGGCGCACGCCTCCAGGCCAGTTCAGTGCAGTTTATCAATCAAATCCTTGAGCTTACCAGCTTTCCTTCCAGGCATCCAACCAGTTCACAAGCCTGACCCTACAACATTCCGGTCAATCCTTCAGGCAATGCCTCAGACAACACAGCTCAACACAGACACCGCCACTAGCACCACCAAGCTTGAACACACCAAAACCAACAGCAGCAAAACAACACCCAGAACACAAGCACACAACATCGCTACCATCGACTGACTTCATTGGACCACAATCAGCTTTCAAAGCACCACAAGAACAGCACAATACACGCATCAGCAGTCTCCAGTCAACCGACACAGGATCAGCAACAATACCAACAGCAACCACGATAACTACCGACACAAGACACACAGCCAGCTCAATACCAATCAGCAACACCCACGCAGCAACCTTACAAGCAGACATCAAACACAGAGTCACCAACAACACACGACTCAACACCAACAGCTCCGCCTCCAACCATTGGAGAAACCACACCACAATATCAACCCAGACCGAGACGGGATCCATATGCACACATTTTCACATAGCATATGCTCAACAGATCGTGGAAACATTCATTCTGTCAATAGATGCATTAGCATACAGAGCAAGCAGTATAGGTGACAGAAGCCAACCTCACGCCAGCCAGCATCAGCCACCTAACAGCTCCAAACACCAACCACAAGCCAACCACCAGCCAACCACCGCCACCACCATCAGCGCCAAAGCCAACTCAAAGGACCAACTATCAGGCACTCCTGTCGATACCAGAAGTGGTCCTCTCACCATGGATGTAGCCTTTTCCAACGCCAACGCAGCACACACCACAACATATACCACAAACATCACAAGCAACAAGTGCAATGCAACCACTACAGACAACGCCGAATCAAGCAAACGGACAACCAGTACAACCGCAACCCACATTGGAACATACATCAGTCGACCTCGTACCAAATACGCAAAGCACCTTTTCCTCTGGCTGGGGAAGTCACCACCTAAATCTGCAAATGGTGCCCAACCTTGGCTTAAGGTGAGCCAGGTGAACTCTGCCGTTGAATGATGGTCGAACGGAGGTCTTAACCTGATGAATGGTTGAAAGACCAAAACTGCGAAGAGCCACATCCCATCTGTCCATCCGAGACCTCGAACACTTTACCAGCAACGATCGAGCCCAACACTTGATCGCAATACCGTACCCTGAGGATCCGATATTGAAAAATTCAGTCCCTGTATTTAAAAAGAATAAGTTCAATATTATTGAAAATCGTCTGGCTCAGAGGCTTGAAATTCAATACCATGATCAATCCTGATATTGGTTTGATTTTGATTTGGTATTGATCCTGATATTGGTCTGATATTGATTGCGATATCGATTTAGTATTGACCAGGATATGGTTTGGCCTGATCTAATTTTGATCTCGAGTTCACAACGCAAAAAGAGTTTTGCAGCAATTTTACAGCGAGTTCACAGCGCAAAACTAGTTTTACAGCGGGTTCACAGCGAGTTTACAGCGCAAAAATAGTTTTACAGCGAGTTTACACCGCAAAACGTGGTTTACAGTGAGTTCACAGCGAGTCTACAGCGCAAAACTTGGTTTACAACGAGTTCACAGAGCAAAAGCACGGATATTGATCAGGTATCGATCTTGGGATTGATCTGATATTGGTTTAAAATATTGATCTGATATCGATCGGATATTGAAAAAAGGATCAATCCTCAGGATTGAAAAAACAGCTTTTACGATTGCAAAAATCAAGTTCAATACTATCGATCAGGATTGATCAGGATTGATTTTTTTTATATCGGACTCTCAGGGTAAGGTCTACGAAGCTGTTGTTTGCAGTGTTAAAACCATACCGCTTTAAGAAATGCCTCATAAGAAATGAACCACGCAGACAAGCGTAGAAAGTCATGGTCTCTGTGATCAACCAAAATCGTCAGCCTGGATCCAACACTTACGGTCGCTACGGTACACAAATCCAGGATGTTGTGACAAGCGCACCCATCCCATGCTGCAAAGGAGAGCAATAATCAACCGCAAAATCATGTGGCAGAACGGGAAGCAAGTTGGGGATCATCGTGCGACCGGGAGGAAATGATCATTGTACAACCGCGCGTAAAATATCGCACGTTGTACACAGTGTTGTTTTGCGCTCGATGTCAAGTCGCAACCAACTCCCATGGCAAATCCCGTTTGGCCACAGCAGCGATCCGATCCGCGCTGTCATTTCCGACAATGGCCCAAAGCTCAGCTGCTACAGGATATGCCCCCTCATCGAGCGAAGCTTCGCACAACGTGCCCCTTTGAGGTGCAGTTTCGGTCGAAGGGTGCAACCGAACCAGTGTTAAGAGGAGGCGAGGCACCCACAAGACATGCATGACTGCACTGTGTCAAAGACACTGCAGCAGCATGCATTCATTGTCCGTCCAGATCCAAATCGGTTGTAAGGAGCAAATCAAAAACCGAACCGCAGCAACATAGCAGCCCAAAGCGTTTTCTGCCACAGACCAGGGATGAGGACAGATGCAACAGGAAGATTTTCAAGGATGACAGCAACAATGCCTTACACGAGCCCAACCATAATGCTGGACGTTCCGACTCCAAAGAGAAAATGAAGGCGTTGCCAATATCTGTGAAACAATGAATCTTCCCCATCACACCAATTGCAAGTTGTACAGGTGGCCTTGCCCGTATTGACCAGCTTGTCGTTGGTGAGAATGCATCATGCCAAATGCAACCGGAACAAGTCTACCAAACTTGGCCGCAGCGAAGGCCGAATCAACATCACACAACCCTTTGAGATTTTGACGTGTTTCAAGCTGCTCACCCACCTGTCAACGCCAGGCCTCACGGATTGATGGGCAAATGAAAGAAATTGAAGACCAACATGGTCCTGAACAACCAAGACCAAGAAAGCTCATTCTACCCAAAAAAGGTTCAGGCGGCTCCTTGCATCCACTTAGGTTTTCTGAAAGCCAAAATGAATTCAGCAAAGGAAAAGCCAACCCCGGCTCGGCGACGCGACGGAAGCAAGAATAACCCAAAGAGAATAAAAACCAGGGTCGCACCGTGGCGAGCAAATCAAGCAAAGCTGGACAAGACACCAACATTGTCAAAGGCCAGTGCCGCCGCACAGACCTAAGTCTGGCAAAGTCAGCCATCCCAACCATAGGTATTTCGAGGCCAGGCCACGCCACTTAGAGCACGAAGCTTTTGGCAAAGGCCCCGACTATCCGTATTTCCGACTGGAGCAAAATATGTGAAATTTTCGTTACCAGCTGTTGCTACCCGTAGCTAATTAAGAGTGCTCACACATTCAAACGGTACATCGTGATGTTAACCTTGACACCCGGTCTTTGGCAATTCCAATAAGTGTATGTGTGATGTGTGCGCGTGATCAAGCATGTGTGTGTGTGCAGTTTCCTTGACAAGAGGGTGCGTCTACACACGGCCCCAAATCTGTGTGTGGAGGTGGCGCGGGTCTTTGCGGGTGCGCCAAATCATACCTGTGCGCACATGCGTCCGCAGCTGCGCGGATACGGGAGCCAAGGAGGCTCTTCCAGAATTGGTGACGGATGACTTGGTCAACCAGTTGTACCTGCATTCCTGCATTCACTATGATTTTGACATGTCCGCAGAGAAACAACCGACATGTTGTTGAATGGCAAGCCGTCGTTGCCAATATTTTTCACATGTTTTGCAAGGTTCCCTTTCTGCCATTTTGCCTGACACTCTTTCTTGCATATCTTCTTACATTGTTTTTGAAGCTCTTTCTGACAGTCTTTCCGGCATCTCTTCTGACATTCTTTCTGGCGCATCTTCTGACATCAGTCTCTGCGTATCTCCTGACGTTCTGTCTGACATTCTTTCTGGCATATCTTCTAGCTTTTTACATTTGTTTTGACAGTCTTTCTGACAGTCTTTCCGGCATCTCTTCTGTCATTCCTTCTGACAGTCTTTCTGACATCTTCTGACCTCCTGTCCGACATTGTTTGCATACCTCTTGGCATTCTGTCTGAAATTCTTTCTTGCATATCTTCTTACATGTGGTTTAAACTGTCTGTCTAATATTCTTTCTAGCACATCTTCCGACGTTCCTTCTGGCATATCTTCTGGCTGCTTGTCTGGCATCTTTTCCCTCTTCTGGCAATGTTTCTGACAGTCTTTTGGCACCTCTGCTAACATTATGGCTGACAATTTTTGCACATCTCTTGACATTCTGTCTGTCTGACATTCCTTGCAAATTTCTTGAAATTTTGTCTGACATTCTTTCTGGCATATCTTATAACATTCTTTCTGCAATTTTGCCTGACGTTCTTTCTGGCATATCTTCTTACATTGTTTTTGAAGCTCTTTCTGACATTCTTTCTGGCGAATCTTCTCACATTTTGTCAGACATTCTTTGCATCTCTCCTGACATTCTGTCTGACTGTCTTTCTTGCATGTCTCCTCTTACATTTGCTTTGACAGTCTTTCGGACGCTCTTTTCGGCATCTCTTCTGACATTCATTCCTTCTGACAGTCTTTCTGACATCTCTTCTGACCTCCTGTCCGACATTGTTTGCATACCTTTTGGCATTCTGTCTGAAATTCTTTCTTGCATATCTTCTTACATGTGGTTTAAACTGTCTGTCTGACATTCTTTCAAGGGGTTCTGGCATTCTGTCTGGCATCTCTTCACTCTTCTGGTAATGTTTCTCACAGTCTTTCTGACACACCTTCTAACAGTATGTCTAACAATTTTTGCACAGCTCTTGACATTCTGTCTGTCTGACATTCTTACCGGCGATTCTTTTGACAGTCTTTCTGTCATCCTGACATTCTTTGCAAATTTCTTGGACTTTTGTCTGGCATCCTTTCTGGCATATCTTCTTACATTTTTTCTGCCATTTTGCCTGACGTTCTTTCTGGGATATCTTCTTACATTGTTTTTGACAGTCTTTCTGGCAGTCTTTCCGGCATCTCTTCTGGCATTCTGTCTGACATTCTTTGCAGAGCATTTTCTGACATTTTGGCTGACGTTCTTTGCATATCTTTTGACCTTCTGTCTGACATTTCTTCTGGCATATCTTCTGACATTTTTTCTAGCATCTCTTCTCATGTTTTTCACATCTAGAAAAAAATCTTCAGCCTCGCGGTTGAGGTCCGACAGGAAACACTGGCCGCGGACAATCGTGGTTGAGGTCCGGCAGGAAACACTGGACGGAGATGGACCATAAAATCCAACAACCCTCACCTCACAGGCGGGCAAAGAGCGCTCGTGTTCACCAAATTCTTGTCTCACTGAAGAGTTGGAGGCAACATGCGGTGAAATATGCATGAACTGCCCCGTATACCGTATTGGTTGGTGCAGGCATATTCGCTCACAAGGTCGAAATGTTATCCTTTACCCCATAATTTTCCGCCAAGGGTGCGCTCCCGCACTTGAATCGAATTTAGGCTTGGAGGATATCGGCAGGAATTCCTTCTACAACATTTTAACCGCTGACCTCCTTGAAATTGATTTCTTTCGATGTCGGAAGTATGTTGGAGATTGGAGCTTTGAATCAGTGGTTGACTGTGTAATGGGATGGATGTTGAGGTTGGTGAATTGATTTTGTAGAGGCAATTTTGGTGTGGTCAGGCTTTTAATTTTGTAGTAGGGTTCGATTTCAGATGGATTTTGTAGATAGTCTCGGGGTCTTCGCCGATTCCGGATCAGAACCCATGTAAAAGATATACAATAGATCTTCATTACTTGTTCCAGCCTCACCACCACCATCACCATCACCACCACCAGCAACAACAACAACAACAACGACGACAACCAGAGAGCATCAAAATAATGTTTTACTGAATTGCTATTGGACAGGCAACTTAAAAGTTGAACAGTTTCAGCTCAGGTTGTTTTGGTGTGGTTCCCGGTTTTGTAAATGTGTAGCTGACTGGAAGTGACAAGGCATGTTTTTCGGTATGTTTGGTGCGAACAAACGGGTTGGACGCTTCATGTTGTAGTGAGATGGGTCGTGCTGGGTCTTAACATTGTAGAGGATTTCTGGACAATAGGCTGGAAACCAAGGTTTGTAACTACAACATCAGGTGTCCAACCCTTTCAGGTTAATCCATAAGCAAGTCATTGATGTTTGTTTTGGGTTGATCGAAATATCAACATTGCACAGCTTCACTGCAAAAGGTGCTATAGGAATTGAATTCCGCCAAAATGTCCCCAATTAGGGAGGTTTTTGTAATTGCTTATATTCCTACATGTTGTTCCTAGTTCATCGGTGAGCCGGTTCGGAATTCTTGGCGCTTTTGTCACCTCCCCGTTTCTGGTCACACCCAAACCCATCAAATTCCGCCCTTGAGGATGCCTTTTGGATATTCCCCGGTTGGTGCCGATCCGGCTGTGAACTCACGCCTCATCGTGGAGCTGTCGATGGAACTTGGTCAAGGCCGCAATAAGAAATATCAATCGTTCGACTGACGACGGTCTTTTCTTGGTGTACACAGTTTTAGGAAAACATGCAGTACATAGGTGCAACCATTGTTAATTTTGGACAGGATTGACACTTTGGGGGCAGGGTTTCCTTGTTCCTGGTAGTTCTTCTGTAAAATTAATTTGGGCAACAACCTCCATTGACCTGACGACACAAATGGAAGGTGCATTTTGACAAGACCTTAGCCCATGTGGCAAACCTATCAATGAATCCAAAAATGGATTTCAGTTTCTTCGGGTTGAATTTCCTTGTGGCAAGATGCCCAAGGTTTACCGCATTGGGGTGTGTGTGTGTGTGTGGCTGGCATGTCTGTAGCGACGTTAAATTTCATCTTCCTACATCATGTCACTACGTGTTTTGGAACATCGCAGTGGTTTAGCCAGGGATTTCCCCGCATCATTTTGCTTCATGTTTTGGACCACTTCAATTGATTCCAGCTGGGCTTATGCTTCATGTTTTGGAACACCTCAAAGGATTTCAGTAGGGGCGTGCAGCATTTGTGAACGAAGCTATGACCACGGATGGGAAGCAGAGCCTGATCAACTCTGTGTACCAAGTCACCTCCTTGTCTCAAGAAATGGAAACATATCTTTGCATTGGGACAGTTAGTGTGTCATATTTGGTGAAAGTGTGTCATCCACAGTGGCGGTCCGACAAGGTGCCGTGGAGCCAGGGCAAGCCCCCGAGCAACTCCCAAACTGGAGATAGACGACGCCATGACTTGATGTCCGAATTTCGGATTCTAGGCACAAGGTTTGGAACTGCAGTCACGCACTCCCGCTGCCTCAGCTGTCCTGGTCCTTCCACTTCTTTTTCTGCGTGCGTGCGTTGTGTCGAGTACCTGGTGCAAACAGCAGTCAGGCATCATGATCATGAACAGGTGGTTGAAGGCTTAGGTTTGCAGTTGGTTTTTTATTTGGTTATTTTGCTTGTTGGTGAGGTCAAGATGTGCATTAATTATAGTTTTGACTTTGGAAGCTGTACAACAGGGTTGACTTAAGTGCCGATGGGCCTTGAGCTCTCCACGGCTATTGAGTCACTTGTTTACGACATGTTTTCATCATGTGTGCGAATTTCTTGGAAGAAAATTTACCTAGGTCTCCTTGCCTTTGCTTATCATGTGGCCTTCTTCATGGCCTCATGGACCTCCTCAACCTTCGCCGTTGCAGCCCCACCAACTCGCGAGCAGTCCAATGCAATTGGCTAGCTTATCCAAGTCAACAGTTGCATTCGTCGTTCCATACCAGCTTGGACCTCCTCCCACTCAATTGTTTCTGTACACCCTGCCTTCATATCCACCGTCCTTTCCAGGACAAGATCAACTGGCTCTTCCACGCCCAGTCCGACCTCAACCCCATTCCATCATCCAATCATCCTCCTCTATTGCTTGTCCCTTCCCCTTCTGACCCTAATCAACAAGCGGTCTTATATGCAGCATGTTGAGGACATTGTCCATCTGTCGGTTTCTCGACCTATTTGCAAAGCTGTGGCTCATTCTTCGATTCCAGCAAAAGAAGCCCCATCGCTGTTCCCTCCGGCTGCATGTTATGGGGTGTTTTTTGCTTTTTTCACTCAGGGCGCGTGTTTGTGGGTTAGAGTGGGGTGGGATGTTAACGTCGCTTGGCACTTTTGCGTCATGAAGTTGATGCTATACATCACGGACGGGGTGGGGTGGGGTCCACTTTTTTCAAATCGGGCGAAAAGTTCGCAAATGTCGTTCACTCCCACCCGCCCTCCCATTACATATGTAAACACGCGCCTGGTTGACGACTGCTTTCGCTTCCATGCTGCCACACTGCACTGAGCACATGCTAAAGACAATTTCATTGCATTCTGTCGTACGTAGTAGTTGAAAGGCCGTCGTTTCTGGGATGGCCTTATCGTGTTTCACCACGTCCGCCATCACCAAGCATTCTGTGGTATGCCACCTTTGACATCGCAGCCTTTTTGCGCGGAGTGACATGCGTTTTCAAGACTTGTGACTGCGTCGCCTTTCCTCCTAAGAGCGACCCGCATTGTGCTGAACACTTGGAAGTCGAATAACCCAACATCGACTTTACATACATTGCTCCTTTGTCAACATCTGGCCTTCCGCCTGGCACGGACGCGAATGAAAATTTGCAACGGCAGCGACGGCGAGGAATCCATCCTGAGGCGCGTTTTCCTTGGAAAAAACATTAGGAATCAGGGAGCGGCAGGCCGCATCACATGTGAATTCACAATGGCTTGTGAACCCAAGGCGCATTTTAGCTCAGAAAACACAGGAAGGTGAACCGCAAAGCGCATTTTCTTGGAAAAAATACAGAATTTGGGAGGGGTCGGCCACATCACAAATAAATTTGCAGTCACATCGAACGCAAGATGCTTTTTACTTAAGAAAACACATGGAATCTGAAAGGGTCGCTGACACGCGTTTTCCTTGAAAAAAGATACGGACTCTGGGGGAGTTGGCGGGGGTGTCATTTAAATTTCCAGTCACATTGAACGCAAGACGCATTTGAGAAAACACGAGGATTCT
>DF241790.1:1954-70197 GCA_000507305.1 Breviolum minutum Mf 1.05b.01
CATTTCAAGTCAAAATGTACAAAACACGTCAGGTTTGGACCGTTTTTTGAACATTCCCAAAAGCCAGTCTGGTGTTTGCACAATGGACAATGACAGTGGAACAATGGAACAATGACAATGGAACAATGGAACAGTGATCAATGGAACAATGGACAGTGGAAAAGTGTGTGTGGGGGAGGAACAATGGGGAAAAATGGAATGCCTTTCAGTTGTATCCCTTTTATTAATACCATAATATGCTACAAAAAAACACAACAACAACCAAAAAAAAGAAAAGTAAGAAAAAATCAAGGGGCCACTTGCTCAGGAACAAGGGGCCACTTCCCAAGAACAGAGATTATAATCCAAAGCCATTTATAGAATATAGAGTTATGAATAAAAACAAAACAAATACATATATGATTGTAAATATATATATGTATATATATATATCATAAGCATGTCAATCCCCCACTCTTTTGCCCTAGTCAGGTTGCTCATTTTGATTGTAAAGAATGCATTCTGAAAAACCATCCCATCCCCCACAAGCGATTTTATATGTAGTGAAGTGGAAACGTTGGAGGTCATCACTATGTCCAATCCCTAGCAGAAAACCCATGTTGTACTGACTATAAACGCACCTGCCCAACACATTTTTTGCTGTGAAATAAGGATGGTAAAAAATCTGAGCATGTTCAAAAAAACCGTGGCTTCAGAATAAAAGTCGGGCACTCTAAATCCCAGGTAAAGACCTGCACCGTCAAAACTTGAAAAGTGTTATTTGATACCGTTTTTCAACCTCATCTAAGAGCATCGCAGCATCTGACTATAAAATAATGGTTCGTGGTTCTATAGAGGGCTCAACCTGACCCCACTGGCTTTCAAGAGGAAAAACATGGGGTGTTTATATTGAAAGATTACAAGCACCGTGTAGTCACCATCGCACCACTACATTAGCTAAACCATGCTACTATAAAACTGTTTGAATCGCGCAGCGAGACCTCATCGCTATCCTCGTCGTCATCTCCATCCTCTTTCCAAGACAGTTTCCTCAGGCGACCAGACCCATCAGCTGTCTCTAGGAATGCTTCCATGAAGCTCCCGGCACACAATGGTATCCAGTTCTCGATGCTCATGGCTCACAGCTGCCCACAATTTGTTGCAGTTGGGGTCTTTTGGCTAAGCACAGCACCAGCAAGGACCTTCTTGGTCTTCATCGTTGCCACGATAAAGAAGAACCTGCGGATTGTGGACATGCGTCATTGCCTTCGTGAGACTTGAACTCACCGGCAATCAAGACTGGCAAAGAGGCAAGGTGGCAGGTGTAGCAAACAACATGCACAGCTTGGAGAAAGTAGAGCGAAGTGTGGGAACAGGAGACATCCACTTCTCCGTACATTCAATCAACAAGGTATGTTCCAGGTACATCAAGATGCATCTACATCAATATGCATCTACATCAATTACCTACAAGTCAACAAAAGCCAACGCCCCAAGTAGAGGTTGCACATTTTATGCCTCCATGGTATTCGCACAAATTCCCCCATGAATAGTCCACAGCCCCCCAATCAAACAGCACCAACTTGGAAATGCCAACTTGCAGCTTCTACATGCTTCTACGGAAAGATTTTTCTTCTTTAGGCTTAGGACACCTACTCCTAGGACCTAGGAATTCCTCGTTGGCCTGTGAGTGTCTGTGTGTGTGTGTGCGGGGGAAATGGTTTTTTATCTTCCCATCCCGACATGACATCAGGATATGCCTCAATATTGCCTCAATAGTACACATAATCAGATACCCTATCATATGACATATGAATACCTATTTTCGTCTTCATATTAAACAAACAATAATTATATAATAATAATAATAATGTGATGTGATATATATATATATAATTCATTCATACATATCCATACTACGGAAATACATCAATGTGTCCAAAATTGTGCTCGCAACTGCAAGGGACAACACTCTGCTTCTGTCGTGCGCGGAAGATAACATCCACAAACATCCATGCTAGACCGGCGATCCTGCCTGGTTGCTGTTTAGGAACTTTGGTGCTCCTCTAAAAGTTCCGGCTGCCTGGGCTGAAAGAAAAGATAGAAAAGAACAAATTACAAATCGTTTTTGTCTCAACCGTCCGGGGAGCCAAAATACATCTTACGACAAAATCATACAGAGCACCGAGACCGCCATTGCTCAGCGAGGAGAACTCAACTCATACATGCTGCAGCGCAATAGGCGTCCGATTTTTTTTTTGAGCAGGTACAATCAAAAGCAGATGCCATTGTAGTAACATCTGCTGCAGGTTTTTGGTCCACTCTCGTTGATCTCGTTGCGCGCTTCTGGCACAAGCATTTCCTTGACTAGCTACCCTACAGCGCTACAAAGATCAAAAAGGATAGAAAGCAAATGACTCGACAGGCATTCCCCTCACAGTTGGGACTTTTCTTAACAATCAATGCTTGATTACAAATCAAAGCTCACTCTTCAGATTGACCTGGCGCAGGTACAGAAGGACAAGTCCCTAGACTTTCAAGACCTGGAGGATCGTAAAGGCAAACTGCGAGGAATTATACATCTTTCCGTTCCACATCCCAGCAGAAACATTTGAACAGCTCGCTGGAAGCTATCTTTATGTCCAATTGCAAACATGCCGGGTGTCCTTGGGCATCGCGTCGAATTCTTTCGGCACATCCTGCAAGCACCGCTTCCCAGTAGCACTCATCCAAACAACTGATACTGTGGCTCTGCTTTCCCTCTAAGAAGGACATATACGGACATTACAGTGTTCAGCTAGCTGATCAGCTGATCCGATGGTTGCAAACAAAGTGCGTAGAAATCGACGAAGAGGTGACCGTATCGTTTCACCTTCGCATCGAGTGCAACAACGGTCAATCTAAGTAAACTGAAAGACTCAAAAATCGTCACGCTGCCCGAGACATCCTGCATCATCCTCAAACTTCAGAGTCTGGTAAGCGAAATGATTGTATATAATCAGTTACAATCATAATATTCATAAATTAGTTGTACATACAAGTTGTACAACTTGGTGGAGCAGTCAAATGCCAAGCGACAAGGTCGTAGTGCAGTTCCGCCTACGTTCCATGGCAAAACAAGGCAGTTGTGGACCAAAAGTTGCATACCCTGTAACTGTGCATATTTGCAAGGCTGTCCAGCATGATTGTGAACAAAACGATGGATTTAGGGAGGGAGAGATCCGACCAAAGCACGTAAACTCCGATCACTTTGGGCATGCAAAGCCAAAGCCCACCTCTTTCCCCCTCCATTCAGATTCTTGCTTGTCAAGAGAATCAAGCATAGACTGATCGTATGAGTTGTAGAAATTCTCCAGGTAGCGGCCTTGCATTTGCACTCCTTTTTTGTTCAATGCTCTCAGTTGCGAATTGTTTCTGATATCACAGCTAATCGGAGATCGTATCTTAAGTCCAAATAGAAGGGAAATAGCTTCCTTGCACAGCATCTACATGACTCCGCGTCAAATGATTTAATAAAAATTTCCTGAGAGCTTGGCGACGCCTTTCCTTCGCCTGAACAAGGACTGGTAGATCATATGTCATTATGGTAGCATTCTGTTCTCTAGAGCTGCCACTCAAGCAGTTGATTTCCCTCTAAAGACTCTAAGACAAGGCAAGTACCTTACTCATCTGGACTCTTTGTCTTGAATGACTGGCTAGTATAATTTGCCCGGCAAAATGACAGTTGAACGAGCGACAAAATGACAGTTGAACGAGCGACCCTGCAAGACTGTACATCCACGCTTAATGCTTCAACTGAAACTTGCCTCCTCTTTTGGGGCACATTCACATGACTCGTTTTGTGAAGCTTGGTGGAAACCTCACAGGATGCCCCACAAGGCAAGCTGCAATTTTCAAGCTGCAGCAGCAACAAGACCACCACCACCACAACCAGCAACAACAACAACAACAACAACAACAACAAGAACAACACCAACACCAACACCAACACCAACACCAACNACACACACACCACAACCACACACACACACACCACCACCACCACCAACAACAACAACAACAAACAAAAAAAAAAAAAAACAAGGAAATGGCAAACACAAGGTTTATTGCACATTCAATCATTTTGCCCCGTGCTTCAGGCACCAGCCGTTTCCAAACAACTTTGTCATTGTTGAGAAAGAGGATGCCTTGCCATGGCTAGCAAGAAGTGTTTTCTTGGTATCTCTCAACTTTCGGACATCTCTCAATGTACGATATTGCATGCCTTTTGCTGGTTGAGCAGCAATTACAAACCATCATTCACAACATCGTAATATGAAGTTCGATTCTACATCTCGTATGCTCACATCTCCTGTCCTATACTAGTATCTTCACTATCTTCACTGTTTTTGGACATGCGGGTGCTCAGGGCGTTTTGCCATTTAGCCAAGAATGCCAATACAACCGCCTGCTTTTTGCACTCCTCGAACTTTTGGCCAGGCAGTTGCTCGCAGACCTGAGATCTTGCAACATGATTGTCAAAGGCCCAGTGCAAATGCAGGGTCATGCCAAGCTTTGATTTTGACAATGTTGCAAGATCCTCAAGTGTTGACAACTTTTCGTGAGACACTGCCACAGGTCGTGGCTTCGTCCATGCATCTGGAAAAGTGGTCCTGCAAGCAACAGGACACGGCAGACCATCCCATTCCATCCAAGAATGGCTTCGTTTGCACAAAGGCTTTGCCGTTTCAAGACTCCCCGAAGTCCTCACAGAAATTGTGGGAGGTTCCACAAACAGAAAAACAAACATCATGGCCTCAGTGTTATTGCAAGCTAGCATGAAAAAGGTTGTTTCTTCACGCTCAGGCTTTGATTGAAATATCTTCAAATCTGCTCTAGGCATTGGAGAAATGTTAATTTTGTCATTCTCCAATTCATGGCTTCATGGTCTGTCCATGTCTTTCTTGATTCCTTTGAGAAACTAGCATTGGCTTGCAACCTCCGCAAAGCAAGGATAAGACATGGGCGGCTCATTACTCTTACATACCAGCACCATTAAAGCACGCAGTTCTTGCGGACCAATGCCATTATATTTAGTCTGCATGGGAACTTAGACTTTGGAACGCATCGAAATATGTTCAAATCATTGAGTTGGGTCTCATCAATGCTTCTTGTACGTGTACGTATGAGAACAACATGAGAAAGTGTGTACGGATTGAGGTTACAGTACACCTTAAATACTTGAAGTCAAATGCTGCATGAATGATGTCATATCATGTATCACATATCCGTACATATCGTATGGTGTGCACAATGGTCTATCTAACATGTATTCTGAATGGACTATAGTAGTGTAGGATTGCAACTGTATCTGCAGTATATCACTATACACGTTGTACTCTACTGTATATCACCTAGCAAAAACATCACATCTTCTATCTTGTGATCAACTGGTATATACCATGCATCATCATCGTGTATCATCGAAGCACGAAATCTGTTTCCAAATTCTGCATCATATGATGTATTGTGCATTCTACTGCATCATACAGTACATGTTGAATTTGCTTTCTGCATCATATTATGATTCAAATGATCCATGTATTTCAGATGTGTGACGTTTCAACAACACAGTGTATATATATATATTTTTTTTTTCTGGCGCGTTTGACAAACCTATGGTACGATTTGGATGACTACAAGACTGGAAGTGACTAGAAGGCAGTATCTAAAGGTGGCCAGTCTTGTGGCTAGTTTGTGATATGCATTGGTATGCAATATAAACGTCTTGGGGCAGGTGTTTGACACTCCGGGAGCATGCTGTACAAAATATGTCACCTCTCGGCGAGCTAATTTCTCTCTTTCAAGGGCCAGACTGTTGCAGCACCGATACAGGCCGTATGGCTCCTGACAGTTCACATCGCTTGCCTTTGTTTGGCTTGTTTCGACAAGAGTTTCAAAATGACAAACAAACTGAAGGACTGGGAGTTTCGCCTCTGCATCCTCGAAGCACTAAACAGTGTTCAGAAAACTCAAAAAAGCGGCCTTGATAACCATCCCCTGTGGACCGCAGCCATTTGCTATCATCTTGGTGTGCTGGTCCTGATTATCTGAGTATAGACTGCATGAACAACTTGCCCAGTTTGCATTGACCATGCAACAATCAAAATTTGAAACAAAATATTGAAAAAATCAAACAAATGCCACTCGATAGTTCTATACTATACTGATATTCCACGTCCACATGTATGTACGTATATATATATATAAATTATACTATATTAATATCTCCACATTGTTTATGCAATTCCTTGCCATCATCAGTGCGGTGCCACAATGTCGTGCATACTGTCAACTGTCAAGCCCGAAGTCCAGCTTTGGGACGGTGATCTCTCCAGAAGGACAAAGGCTGACGGAAGCAGCTCCTGCAAACGCATTACATTTTCCGATAGCCTGAATATGCAATAATGACATAATAATGACTTTTTGAAAGCATTGGCATTGCGTGACTGCGTCTGCGTGGCTGTGCGTGCCCCCTAGCACAACCTTTCAAGCACTGTTTCAATGGCAAAATATCAGAGGATTCAGAGGTACTCGGTGCATCTCGGTGCCAGGCCTTTACCAGCCTTGACATTTCCATTTCCGTCGAGTCCATCCAGTCCTGTCAGACTGTCAGTGCCAGGATGTCTTTTCATGTCTTTTCTACTCCGTGTGGAGGTGAGATGTTTTGAGACGCAGAGACTGCCTTGAATCAAAGTGCCAAGATCAAAGGTTTCAAAACCTGGCATTCAGAAGCAAGGAACATTAAAATCCATGAAGCTTGATCCAGCTACAATTAGAAGTCGAAGAAGTCGAAATCACATGAAATCTCCCTCCACCTCGAAAACACTGCAAAAGAAGCAGCTTGACCAGTGCCATGGCTGGAAAATGTAGCAGTGCCAATGCAGTGCCAAGCTTCAATAATCTTGGATGTATAATGATGTATCATGATCTCTGTAGTGTACAGTAGCACGTCTTGTTACAGCACCCTCGAAAAAGGTTAAACGTTCTGCTCTCGTTAAGCATTCAAGGGGTCAGCTACTCAAAGGTTGGGACTTGTTCGAGGCTCACCAGACTTGGTGGATCTTGGTGGTGTTGGTGGGCACTTTCCATTTTCATAGGTTTGCTAGGTTTCATGTGCGAAGGGCGACAAGTGTTAGATTTTGTCTGTATCTGATTGTTATGCTTGTCATAACTCTATCAAAGCTACTACAAGTAGTGTGTGCTGATGCCATCTAGAACAGCTCTGCTCCTGCATCAAACACCACATCTCAACCGGTTTAGTTGTGGATCCTCAGCGATCTTGGAAACCTTTGAGAACTTTCGACTTTATTCGTGATGTCACTGCAGACTGTGAGTTGCTAAAGTTTCTAAGTTCCGTGCAAGGTAGACTCCGTCAAGCAAACTTGCACTAGCCGGTTCCGCATCATTCGGGGCAGTCACCTCGGATCTCACACGTGTCAATTGCATTCAAATGATATGCCTAGATCTTCCAAATGATGCTAATGTTTTGCTGTTTCAGAAATTATTGCTTTTTTGGGGAACTTGTATTTTTTCCGCCTCCGAGCGATTTTTTGGTTTTGGATCGTTTTGGGGCGCTTGGACCTCCCATCACGGTGCTGACCAAAATTTGAAACGGCGTAATTTCCCGCCCAAAAAGCGTAAAAACAAATCAGGGAGGCAGGCATTCCCTAGCAGCCAAAACCCCCACCATGAAACTGCGTAATTTTTGGAAAAGAGCAAAAAATATCCAAACAGCAAAAAATAGTGCTGTTTCAACTTCGAGCGATAATTTCGCACAACCGGAAGCTCTAGGTATGTATGATATGGCATCCTTGGCGGAGAGGCGGTGCAGTCAAGATTCCTGACTGCCATTGCTGTCGGTCAAGAGCTTTGCTTCACATGAATTCACAAATGATGATATCACAGAAAACATGAACCAACATGCCTGTTTTGCGAAAGAACAATGAAGCAACATTCTGCTTGTGAGCATGACTGGCAGTGCTCATGATGTTTGCTTCGCAAAGCGCCGGCCATCTAGAAACGACATGAAGGGACAGTGTCTGGGACAAAGCACATGGAAGTTTGGAGTTCCACTGAGACCATCCCAATCAGCTTCGTCCACCTTCAATGCAAAGAACAGTCGAGCAAGGGGAAGTTGGGCTCATTCACTCACAATTTGCAAAGGTACCAGATGGTACCAGTATAGTGTTCCTCACTGATTCAATGAGGGTATCATAATCGTGTATGGAAGCAATTGACAATAAAATTTGTTTACGCAACATTCAAGCACAACCACCAGGTGAATTTCCGATATTGTTACTCTATAATATTAAGACGTATCAAGACCGTACATGCCATACTCATGCACTGATTCATTTGTCAACTAATTGCCATTGTCTTTTGCACTTTATTCTGTTTGCACCATACAATCAGTACACGTACTGCTTATTTATCTATTTTTCTTCTACCACCTTGGCGTCTCTGCCAACACTGGTCTACTGTCAGGCAGGTACTTCAATGATTTTCAATGGTGATTCTGGAAGACATTGGAAAAACATGGAAAAACTTTAGACTACCGTGACTACTTAGACTATACCAAGACTTCTCAAGCAAGCGCTTAGGACCTTATGGACTTCACATCATGTTTCCAATACAGGTACACATCATCACTGCCAATTTCTTACGGTAAGCATTAAATATTAAATGATATTAAATGTGATAAATTGAGTTACTAGAAAGCTTATTGCGACAGCAGCATTTGCAAGACCTGTTCATGAGCTGGGAAGTGCAGCCTGGCCAGTGTAGAGCAGCCGCAAAAAGAAGAGCAAGTCTGCTCGGGTCCTGTGTGCATCGTCGCGTGCGAGGCATTTGTGCAAATCTCTCTGCATTCCGGTGCGTGAGACTGACTTGTGGGAGGCATGGCCGGCATGGCCTGCATCTCCCTAAGTTTGTGACTTTGTGAATGTGAACGCTGGATAACCACAACATAATGTAACCTTCAATATGGTCCCTGGGTGAACCTGGCAAACCCCTCCATTGCCAGTTTATGCATGGTCTCGCTCTCTCCCACATGGCTCGCGCATGTATCCGAGTCTGAAACGAATCTGGGAGCTCAATGGTCTTCGTACGACCTGCATTGCTGGAAGCGGTACTGCTTACTTTACTCCCTTCCCAGGTCACGTAGCATCTGCATTGTCGGTGGACAGAAGTGAAGATCTGTGACCTTTTGTGACAAATATGATATGCACCAATTTGAATCCTGCAAGCTACTCTGATTGCTTTGCTATGCTTTGCCACCACTTGGTTTTCATTCACGTTGCTGTACCGTCTTCCACTGCTAGTAGATATGCGTGCAATCTATAGCATTATTGCAGGAATCTCTTGGAAATCGAGAATTTCACGCAGGGCCATCCTGCCTTCGGACATTTCTCCGGTGAGCATTTGGCGAAAAGGTTTCGATACAGCTCGCAAAACAGCTGAGTGTGCCATGGCCGCTCCGTCCTACAAACATGGCGAACATGCAAAGACCAAGGATAGGTCTTCTTGGGTCCTGCTGCTCTCTAAGAATGACTACTGTATCCACTATCAACCATCTATGGTACACCTGCAGTGTGATGTGATGACCAATATGGCCCACAACTCTTTTCATACAAGAATAGGAAACGGATGGTTCAGAGTCCAGAGTTCTATGTAGATAGATAATTCATGATATTTCTAGAACTGTCTAGAACCAACATCTCATGAAGAGCCATGACCACCCTTGACCAAGAAAACCAATTGCTTCATGTTGCTTCTGTTTGCTTCAGTGACAGGATAAGAAGCACTGTCCTTTTGTGAGTCTGTGTACTGTCTGTGTGGTAGTATCATGTTGGCGCAAGCTGAACTTCGAAAAGAAAGGTGTGGGGTAGCTCTGCAATGACTTGTCAGTATACATAAGTGCGGTTCATATTGAATTGATTTGAATCGCCCTCTTTGTTGGAACAAGATGAAAGAGATGGTGAAAGCGAGTGACAACCAGTGCTGTAGGATGCTGTAGGCTTAGCAACAAATGAGCATAGCTTTGACAGTCTCCTTTGTCTGGAACTTCACATCCTGCGACAGCGAGGAGACTCAGGTTTACGTTTCCTTTACACGTTGCATCATGTTGCAACTGACTTCTGGATGTGGTCAGGTGAAAGCTGTATGGTGCGAAGTAAAGCTTGATCGCAGGGCAGCAGACTCTTGCCTTGCCCTCCTCATCAGCGAAGAGTAACTCGCCGAAGTTGAGGTAGTGGGTCCGAACGTTGGAGTACCTCCATCATGAGAACAAGAGCAAACATGATTAGAGAGGAAATCTGAGAGAATCTGCACGATTTGACAGGAGGTGTAGCACGGTATAATGGGCTGTCTTGACAATTGTGCTAGAACAAACTGTTCCTACTCCAACCTAGCCGCTATGGACTCCATACTCTGAAACGTGTAAAGATTGCATTCACCAATTGCCTCTGTTCGCACTTGTGCAGGCAGCTCTTTTTTGCTCCCAACGATTGCTGGCTGAGCTTATCAATGGAGATGTATTGTGCAGAAGCGCTACAAACAAGTACAAGTCAAAAAGATGATGCTCATTCTGACATGTTGAGTCATTTTGATCCTACCACCAGCCTTTCTTCTTTCCGACACTCAGAGTGCGCGCAGGATTGAAGCCTCAGGTTCATAACCATCATAGCCAGCTGCAACAGTTTCGCCAGCTTGAATCCATTTGTAAGTTGCAAATTGCATTTTTCAGATTGGCTTTTCTGGTTAGAGTGCATGTAATGGACTGGAGCAGGAAAAAGCTCAAGAAACACACCCGACATGCGAAGATATGCAAGATTCTGCAAGTCCAATCTATGCCAGCCGAAGCTGAGTCTGAAATGATTTGATTGAAATCTCTCATACACTTGCTTGTTGTAAATCAAGCTGATATGGCTGATTAAACTTATATAGTCCTTTATGAACTCTAATGTAGATGCAGACCTAAGGTTGGAGTATTGAAGTGCTCTTACGGGTGTTGGAAGATGATACTAAGCTGTCATTCGTTCCACAGTTCTGCCAAACTTTTATTCCTGTCCGAAGAACGGGAAAGGCAATGAAGCAGCGAAGGGTGGCCAAACATGTAGACAGGGATTACAAAAAGGAAAATGTGAAAATCATACACAGCTTTCTGCCAACAAAAGCATAAAAAGGCCCAGGGGCCTAGTTGCCAGTTTGAATCAAAAATTAACTTCAAAATATTCCCATTTCATGTCCTGAGGCTGTGGCGCTCATTTTCTTCTTCCAGACTCAGATTTTTTTTGCCAGCGGCGCTGTGCAAGTTTCTGTTCAGCACTGCCTAGCTTGTCATCCAAATGTTGGATTGGCTGCATCGTTGTGCACCATTTCCCACCCCGCCTCCTTATGGGTGCATTGTACAATATAATATATAATTTCATATTCTAGTCTAGGTAGGATCAGAAAGCTCGTACTGATTTATCTTGTGTTCAGTTTTGTCTTGACAGAGTGCTTCTTTTTCCCGTAGTCTATTCTTCTAGGGGAATTTCGGGTGAAAAGCACTTAGTGGTCTTGAAAGATCAGATTGAGCGACATGTCCCAACACCTGGCTTTTCTATGTTATCATGTTCATATCATATCAATCTATCAATTTTACTTTGATCTTCCCTGGCCACTATTCATTTTGCACAAAACTGCATGCAACATGTCCTTCCGATCCAATTGAGTCTGTCGTACTTCTACTGCAAATACGTGTATATATAATTATATAAGTATACAGTATGTTTTTCAATTGTAACTTCCTGGCAAGTCCAGTTCGATGACTTCTTGGTAGTGCTTAAAGCAGCTATATTCTCTCCTAGTGTCCTACCTTTTTTGTGGAGTCTATGACGGACTCATGTGTTCAAAAACCTCCAAAAACATCTTGCCTGGATTTCATTGGATTCAAAGAACTGGTTTTTGGTATACATAGAAGCTACTTTTGGCGTCTTGCTAAGCAGCCTGCCCATCCTTGTGAAGTCCTTCTAGTGTCCTTCCTCTGCAAAGTCCCAGCCTCAGCCTCTGCCATGCCAAAGATAATCTGACGTCGGAAGGAGCGGCCCTGCCGCACCTTATCCATGAATAACATTGCAAACTCTGAAAACCTTCATGAAATTGGTCTCATGAACAAGAACGCTTTACAGTGAAACAGCTCCTCACCTCAAATCTTTTCAATTAGGACTCAAATCTTGCTCTGCGACATCATGTTTCTATCGAACAAGTGAAAGTTGTTTTTGCTTCTTCGATGCCGCAGGCAGTGAATTGCTTATCACCGCATCCGCGGCAAAGCAAGTCTTCATGGTCCAATCAAACTTTGGAGAGTATACTGTACAGTTAGATTGAGGGCATCTGTCATAGGCCAAAGCATGTTTGCAAGAAACATCAGCAGGTAAGTGCATCCAATCATGAAGTCGTGCCTGTCTGTCCAGCACGTTACGGGCCTGGATGGGTTTGGTGACAAGTGGTGCTAAGACAAATCAGGTCGAATAGAAGCAGGAAAGATGCAGGAAGAAAGCAACAGTCAGTCATAAAAACAGCAAAAAGTATCAAATGTAACTTTAACAGGATAAGGGATGGACTATCATTAACATTCATATCATTCATTAACAACATCAATGATCAGCAGAATGTTACTTTACAAACTTTACAGTAACGGATGCAATCGGGTCAGGAATGGCGAGGACTCCAGATTCGATTCCGCCTGCACGATTTTCTCCACGTCTTCGTGATTCATCGTGCGACCTGCACAGTCTTGATCCCGTTGAGTTTGGTTGCAGCTCATGATCCAACTAGAAGATGCCACAAGTCTATGCAAGCTTTTTTTACGAAGCATACCACTTCCATCCACTTGACAGGTTCAAGGAAGAAACTGCATGCTGTCGTCTTGGTCTGGTATCTCTTTCTTCGCGCCTGGGAAACGCCGTGTGTGCTCTTGATCCATGATCTCCATTCGCCTTGCTTGGAAGAGGGTGTCCAGCACTGGATCAGCACGCGTGCACCAGCAGCGATACGGCCAGTGATTCGATTTATTTACCGTATCTGAACGTTTGGCCAGGATATTCAACTCATCACTTATGACCAAGCCACCAAACATAAATTAGCAGCTTGCAGCTTCAATCCATTTCAATTCCAGTATCCTGACCAAACACCTGCTGGTCTGCATGTTTGTTCATATGTTTTCAATTGGTTTTATACATCAAAATGATGTTCACTGTTTTCATGTTTTCCATGCACTATCAGCGCTATCTAGAAATTTGCTGAGTTTGGCACACCATCTCCTCAACTGCTTCCTTCAAATGCCTTCTTTCTGACCTGTCAGGTCTCGAACTCCAATAATTTTGACATCTTCTACATCTTCCTACTGCAAAATGTGTCAAACCTGCATGCTTCAACAGGTCATATTGTGATTTCATATCGACTCCTTTCTTCACACACACACACACACACTCATGCTGCAATCTAATCTAGCCCAATCTATAAACTTTGTAAAGGAAACTCAGATTTGACCTTCACATGGCTTGAACCCCGCTGCCTCAGCCTTTCACGCCAGTGCCTCAGGCATTAGGCTACGACTTTTATCATGCCCGGCCCTCAAAGGAATTGTTTTCTGCTGCTTTGTGACCCACCTTGTTTGAATGCTGATTCATCTGTATTGTTTCTCGCTGCTTCTGGAGACATATGTTTTGCATTGTTTCGCTAAGGTCGGCAGGCAATGTGTTTCACCAGGTGGGTCCAGGTGTCTCATTGGTGAAATGTTTTTTCTAGAAAAGTGCATGTATAGTATAGTGCATGAGCTCTATTGTGAACATATGTGAAATTTAGTGTGACGCCATGTGAATGTTAGTGTTTGTTAGCCAATTTACAACAATTGACAAGCCACTGTGAGAGGATGAGAAGCATGGCTCGCATTCATTGCATTTAGGGTCATCCTGTCATCACAACAATGAATAAAGATGAATATGCACAATTATCTGAAACCATATCATGCTGTACACGCATCTTCTATCGAAGTCACGTTATAAACATTTACAAATCAAAAAAAAATGTACGTCTGAATATCTGAATACCTCTGAATCATCTAGAAGAGGAAAAAAACAGTCTGGCCGGACTAGATCAGAAGTTGCTGTCTTTCGTGGAGCTCACATAACAAACCATCTTGGGTAGGTTCAATTCGCTTTGTACTTTGTGGTCCTTCATTGCTTTGAGGGTGTCTGCATGTTCTTTTGCCTGTATTTATCGCATGGATTCGCATCTCCTTAAATGCAAAATCTGTTGATCACTTTCTGATTCTCAGACGCCGGCCAAAGCTCACGCTGAAAGATTGCTCGTTTCAGGAGTATCTGGGCCTAAGCAAAATGCAGAGCCTTGCTGTCACAGCATTTCGAAGCTTCATGTGCAGCCCAGAAAGTGCTAGTTGAAAACGGTGATTCGATGTCTTGTTGGGTTCTGGTCTATTGTGTTCTGATGTCGTGGCTTTCGAAAGTGCTACCCGTTGAGCGCTGCCGGTTTGAAGTCTAAGAGTCTAGTAAAGGCTGGGCTGCTGGCTGGAGCCGATGCTCTGACCGCAGACCCACCAAACTGCTTGAACTCTTCGATCTTTTGTCCTCAAAGTATACATATATAACTGTAAATATATGTATATATACATATAAATATATGCTACCCCCCCCCCAAAGATGTACCTTTTCTATGTTTTCTGGCTATTTGTGCTTTTGCAGACAGCATTGGAAGATGGACGTTGTTGAAAAGATTTGAAGATGGTTGAACATTTGCAGCAGCTACATATGGCCAGGCAAAAGAAGTACAGGAAAGGAGGAGTTTGATTGGCATGGCTAACCACATGGACCTGCACGGACATCCTTTTTTTCGCGCGACAAAAGAAGACAGCACAGAAGTGTCACCCCTACTTCTGAACAAAATCCTTCAGAAGATGTTGCACCAGATCCCCAGTCTTGGACCAGAGATCCTGACCCCGCATCCAGTACTCGTACTGGGCACTCCGAATGCGCACGCGCAAGGCCCTGGAGCCAGCACGCACATTCTGGCTGACATGAAGGCGATCTTTCAAGAAGCGCCAAGCACGATCAATGTGCTGCGTACCCGCCTTCACCTTCAATGTCTTTGCATTGGGAAGCATGTGGTTTACTACCCTGACATATTGTGGAGATCTCCATTGGGTCTTCTTTCCGCTTGGTGATTGCGTCTTCTTCTTGCAATGGACAACCGCATCATGAAGAACACCCTTCACTCTTGCCTTGTAACTTGTCGCACTGTCCGTGTGCAGGACAGCGTGGGAGTTCAGGAGGTGCTTTGTCGGTAGGGCTGCCAATCAGCTTTCCGAATGGCACCAGGGCCTGGATAGAAGCGAACCATGATTCCACTCCATTGCTCCCAAAGAATTGCTTTTCCCGCCTGAGCTGAATCCTTGTACTCTACATCCTTGGACACATTGGTGCGTTGGAAGGTCGCCTCATCCGCTTCAACATCGACCCAAGATTTCTCATGCCCGAAGACTATGGACTTTTGCTTTTCCACCACACATATGTTTGGTGGGCGGCGGCGATGCGCGAGAACATATCCTCAATGGCTTTGTGATTGATTCCGAGGGCAAGATGATGTAGATATTGAAGAGATACATAACGTTGGCGACCTTTCGCTCGACAACGGTAGTGAGGTTTACCGTATCGAACTTTCTCTTGAAGGTGTCCTCTTTGACAATGCGGGCCATTCCACTTGGGTAGCATCTTTTCCTGCTGTAAGATCTGGACAATCTGCCGGTCAGTGGCCTGGAGAAGTTCTGGAACAGTGCATTTCCAGTTAATACGATCTAGGCGTACCCCTGCAGGTGGTAGGTCACGCTCTCCCCGGACGTACTTCACGGACTTGTACTCCAAGCACTTTTTGGAAGCAGGTCGCTTAGCCACTGTGCGCAGCTTACCTCGCTTCGCCACAAAGCCTGGATACGACGTGTTAGCCCCATGCCGGCTGTGAACGAAGCTATCGAGGTAGACTGGCTACTCTGTCTACAATGGAGATAATAAAACAATGATAAAGCGACATGGAAGGCCAAACCCGCAGCAAATCTGATTTCAAAAGCGTGGCTGATTCTCACTTGCAATGAAGCTGGCACTCATGGCTCTAGGTACATTGCGAGAGACAGAAGCATGATCAAGAATCTGATCCTTGGACATGTGCAATTACATACACATGTGTATACTTGTGTTTTCCTCGCCCATGGTTTATAATGTCACGCACACACACACATACACACACAAAACTGTACCGTTGTGTGAAGGTGTTGGAACACCTGTATCATGCTATATGGACATTTCATGACTCAGCAATTCAGCAAGTCAGGAGTCCATGAATGCAGCTGCTTCTTCATGACGCTGAAGTCCACTCCAACAAGGTCAGCTGCAGCTTCCACGGCCAGCAAATCTGCATCGGCATCTTCGACAAGAGCAATCAAGGCTTCTATGGCGGAGGGCGCTGAGGAAGTTGCCTGTGACAAGGTCTGGATGCCAGGTGCCTTGTGCCTTGCAACGCAATCTTTTCTTTGGTGGGTAATGGAATTTGCCAAGCCTGTTGGGCACCGTGCCGGGCAATGGTGGCTTGTAGATGGGCGCTGGTCTCTCGGGGCTTGTGGATTCTTGTGAAGATGGTAGCCATGCCTGCGCAGGAAATGGCTGCATCTCTAGGAGGAGATCGTACAGCTTGTCATTTACCTCTTTGACATATAGTTGTGGGGCGAAGCACAGTCCAAATACTTGTTCATACTGTCAGAGAGCATGCTTTGTTCTTTGGCAACCCCATCCTCATAGTCAGGGGCCTTCTGACTTTCGCCACCTTTGTACTTGCCATACCACACTTTGTCGTGTTCAGCCAAGAGATCCTTGTGCGTGTCCTCTACCCTGATACAATGAATGGGAGCATCATCTTTCTGACTAGGAAGACGAAGGTACAAGGCCGATTGGCCAAAGATGAGGACAACCGTCCTTTTGAGCACTGCGCGGATGTCGGCCGGTTTGTCTCCTGAGAAACTGCGACGCAGAAGTTTCAAGAACTCTTCCATTGTGATGGACAATCGGAGTAGTCTGGCTTCATCCTTGGGCTCATCTTCCTCCTGGATGTCATTCGCAGCATAAGCCCGACAGCAGTTCTTTGCAAGCTTGACATCATTGTAACGGCCATGGCATGTTTGGTTCTCCTCTGTTGTGACAGAAGATTTCAAGTCTGCCAAATCGATTTTCTTGCGGCTGGGATCATCCAGGAACACACCTTCATGTTCGTGACCTGCTTGACATCCATTTCTTTACGACCTGGATGGCAGACAACCTCTCCAGCCTTCATCCTTGTCAGCAGGTCATCTGGAGACGGCCGGATTGGCAGGATTAGGGATTGGATTGAGGTGGATCAGAGCACCACCTTGACTGATCTGGACCGCGCCGGAAACGGAAAACGAAGCAGCTGCTATGGCTCGGAGCACAAGGGAGAACAAGCTCTGGAGCCAGATAATCTGGCAGAGAAGGTGTGAGGCTTGGGAGGATTGATTTGGTATGCACAAGTGCACGTACCTTTGAGTGGAATCTTACTTGCAGGCATGATAAACTATTCAGATGTTTTCTGGGTACGCAGGAGTACGGGTACCAGCCTGGTACTAAGGTACTAAGAACTAAGATTCCTTAGAACTCTTGGGTGGAATCTTAGTACCCGGGCAGGGTGCTAAGGTACTAAGAACTAAGATTCCTCAGAACTCTTGGGTGGAATGTTAGTAGCCAGGGAGGGTACTAAGGTACTAAGAACTAAGATTTGTCAGAACTCTTGGGTGGAATCCTCAGAACTCTTGGGTGGAGTCTTAGTGCCCAGGCAGGGTACTAAGGTACTAAGAACTAAGAACTAAGATTCCTCAGAACTCTCGGGTGGAATCTTAGTACCCAGGCAGAGTACTAAGAACTAAGAATCCTCAGAACTCTTGGACGATATCATGCGCTATTCACTTGGTACGCAGCAGTACGCGTACCAGCAGGGTACTAGGGTACTAAGAACTAAGATTCCTCAGAACTCTTGGGTGGAATCTTAGTGCCATGTCTCGAAGTAAGATAGATCTTCNAAATATATATATATATATATTGTTGTATAATATCTTATATATATAAATATGAATATATTCTATTATGCACCCAAATCTCGCAAATGTCGAATCAAAAGAGTCAACAAAGTCGTTTCAGCTCCTGTGTTTCCTGTCTGTTTTTGGGTGTCGGGTGGTACCTAGGTTTCTGCCTTTGCCTGCCATCCCTGTTCAACATGATTGACAATGGATTGACAACTGCAACAAATTCAATGTTTTTCAGCGCAAGTATAGGCGCCGAACCTAAACTGCTCGCAGAAAAGCTGGCATCTGCCATTGCCACTTGCAACAGGCGGCAAGCCTCAAAGTGCGCAAATTGATAGCATTTAGCTTGCACGATGGGTATCTGCAGGCATCTGTCTCATCTGCCACCGCCACCAGCTCCATCACACAGTCTTTGACAATGATCTCTCTATCTGATTAATGACACGAGTGAATACGAGCGAATTAGTGAATACATCAAGAGACATCTATGATATCGATCTGATATGAGATTAATTCACATCGTGCCTCGGAGAGCTGACCCTTCTCACTTTCCTGCGCCCGTGAGATGTGAAGAGCTGCATCATCAATGAAATAAGATCCACTAGAATATCTAGAATAAATAATGATAAGTATCTTGCTATTATGATCTGATAAATAATAGCATATTACATATATTACATAGATATATGATATCTGTATAATAATATGATGGTATCATTGCTAGGCTATATACTATATGACTATATTGGATTGTTATACAGTATATTATAGTTTCTGCCAGTTGACCTCGATTCACCGTGGTGGAAATACATCCAACATGTTCCAATATCATGCAACAGTTCTTCTGAATCAGCAGCAGCAACAAGCTGCAAGAAAATAATACGTCGAAATACAATGACAACATAACGGCAATAGCAAGGTGTACCCAACAACTATATATATAAGGCGAAAGTCTCCTTGGCGGAGCTCTCCATCATGTGAAAGCGACGAAGGACCAACAGTCGCCTGCCAGCAGCGAGAGCTATCATTTAATACAGAAACGTCGATGGACAAACAATAGCCGGTCAAAGGCACAATGACACTGAGAGGATTACGTCGATCTACAGTATTCTACAGTACTTGGCAAATCTTGGCGTCCTAGAAGTTGTGGATGTCAGCGAATCTCAGCTTTTAGCAATTTTGCACAACTTGCCTGACGGCCCTAGCCACCTAGCCCTTGGTTTTTGAAGCAAAGCATCTGTGATCGCTTCCTGGGATTCCCTTAGAACTTTTGGTTTCACTCGCTAAAAAAACAAGAGCAGCCAAGCTGTCAGACGCCTCTGTGCGTCTGCTTTGATGACATTGTCCATATCTGAGAGCGGAATTGCCAACAACATCCAACAACAACCGTTTAAGAAGTTGGGCCAGTTCTGCTTCCCAGTGTTTCCCTTTATGTACTGCATTTCAGATTATTTCTTGATCCGTTTCCCTGCCTTCAGCTTCTGGCACTGGAGCACCTGATGGAGGCCACCACTCAGAAACTGCCCAGGTGAACTCAACCCAAGAATTCCCAAGCTAGTGTGGTAACTCTATAGTACATTATAGTACCAATCATTTCAGAAAAATCAACCAAACCCTGCGTCAATCGAATGCTTCCTGATATCCAAGGAACTATCTGAACTACCTCGCACTGCCCGTCACGGTGTTTCCATGTGCCGAGGACTGCGCCATCGCTGGGTCTTTTTGGTACAACTTCATTTCTGAATTTCACTGCCTCAACTTCGGTTGCAAAAACCTTCACATTCATTGACTCATTTGCTACAGGAGATCTTCAAAACAGTTATACGCTTACATCCAGTTTTCTATTCACAAAAACAGCAGCAAAGTCAACCAGCACCTACCTAGAATGCTTTACCGTTTCCATCCGTTTCTAATCCAGCCTTGTCAAGTGCTTTTTCAATGAGATCATCCCTGCTGCCTTGGCAGAGTGTGAAAATGTGAGAAGAATACCTCGCTCTGCCTGTAGCTTTGTTACGCTGTTACAGTGTAAAACAAGTTTGAGAAAACATGAATTAAAAGGTACCAAAAAGACTTGCAAGAGTCAAGACATCTTACTGTAAGACATCTTGAGACTTGAGACTCCGATTTACATTGTTTTTTTTTCCATTGGACTTCCAGGATCCTGGCCCACCAAAAGAGATGCCAGTTCAGCATCGCTGCTAAGAAGGCCGTGAGTGCGAATCTGGAAAACGAAGCACCACTGCGGTTGCAAGATATTGTGAGCAACTGTTGATCTTTGTCATCTCTTGAACCACTTGAACAATGTGTTGAACATGGGGCACATCCCCTGCGAGACTATTAGCAAGACTTCACCATACTTCCCACCTCAGAAACAAGACGTTGGCCTCAGCTGGGTCCACATTATCATGTAAAGGTTTGATTAGATGCCGTGATGTGTACATTTTGTCGTGCAGTATGCATGCATTTCACACGCTTTCACTGTCAAACAACGCCTTCAACGCCTGTTTTTTTGCAGTGTCAATTGGAGCTCCAGGACCCTTCCGACTCAGCATCTCAAGCAAGAATTCCGGGGGCAATTCTTCCCTTGTCTCGCTGAACCTTTAAAGCCCTTCAATACCTCCAACGACCTCCAACGTATCTTCACCCCGAAAACATCTAAAACATATTGTCGGCTATCCGATCCCCCGTGTTTTCCCAAGTCTGTGACTATTGATGATATGAGTTTCATGCCTCACAGGTTTTTGAAACCAGGGTCAGTGTTTGCCCGAACATGCTCGATATGGCAACAACATTGTGATTTCTACGACGAGCACGCAAGTTACCAGATCCCCGAGACCGCAGGAGCGCGTATTTCATTGTGTTTCTGTTTAAAATTTTTGATCGCTTTTGGATGCTGTTGGAATTTGCGTATTTTTGTAACATCTGGTAAATTTGAAACAAACATGGCACGCACATGTCACCATTCTGCAGAATCAGCGCGAGATGTGACGAACATAGAGATCAGTGATGATCAGTGATGAATATGAATGCAACGAACATGTGTTCGGCACGTGCTTGTCTTACCGGGGCATGATATGCCTCGTTTGGTCACGTTTGCATGTTAACCGAGGACGCTGCAATGGTCATCAAGTTCCCGGTCCAGGTCAAAGACTTGGGCGGTCTGTCAAAAGAAAAGGCGAGTCGTCAGGTTGAACTGCGATGGGCCATATTTTGCACGATCTGTCTCGGTTACATGGCTTACCTATAGCGTCAGCGAGTCACACAAGAAAAACTCACAGCACTCACCACCCACAACTGCTGCAATCAACCCTCTTTTGTAAGTGCCAGTTTGTTGAAGTGCAACGACTACCTTTTCCGGGTTCAAGAATGGCTTCTGGCCTCAGACTCCTTCTTGCCCCCGCAACATCTGAGGATTTCCATCCTGTCACGTGTCATGTGTCATGTGCTACTTAAGAAACTAATTCAGATCGTTGAGTCAAGTAGAACTTTGCACCATCCAAGTAGTCAAAGTTCAGGTGGTCTGATTGAGAACTTGAAGGGAGTGCACGACCTATTGTGCTATAGATAGATTCCTAAGGCCTCAGGGCCAAAGGCCTAAGGGCAGCCGTTGAAGAGCTGTTGCAATCTCTTGCAGTCTGTTCACACTCCACAAGGCAACCATTGCCAGAAAGACGCAAGTACAGGAGGATTGCGATTCAACTCCTTGGGATGTCACAAGCGGATCAGTTCCACTGTTACAAACAGATCAAAGAATCATCTCACCCGCACAGTCTAGAACTTCTGGACCTTCACGACCAGTCTAATCAAAACTCCGCGCCTGCAGCATCCTTTGTGCTCCGCCCAGGCCATTGATTCCTCAAGAAAGTGAACGGGATTGCACACTGCAGGAATTTGCAGGATGCATCTGCCCTTAGGCAGCGACTGACAATGAAGTCTCCATTACTCAACCTCCACCTTGGCAAATCGATATAAGGAATGCGAGGAATCGTGGCACAGGTCAGAAAGCGCATTTTCCAACATGGAAACTTTGTATTTTCCTGTTCCGCTGGAGGGACGTAGGGGCTGTATGCTCTTGTATGAGTTTGTGACATGCGAAAGTATCAAAGGCCAGGCATTTCTCCCATGCGCGCAAGAAATAATGAGAAAAACAAAGACCATGGAAAAGCACATATCGTATGTAGATTCCAATGTAGATATACTGTTGCAACCTGGCTGGTTCTATTCCATACAGCAATCGAATCTGAGGCCCTGACGGGACAGACAAATTTGAAAAATTCAACATTGGCCTGCAAAACATTTAGCACTTCATGGTCAAAAAGCTCAGCCAAGCAGCACGGTCCCAAATCTTGCATGAGCAAGGGAATCAAAAACAACGACATATCATGGATAGAGGCATGTGACATACGTATAGATAGATGAGAAGACATAGAATCGTAGAGAAACCAGCAAATACATTGATTGATGCATGTATTTAATCACTATTCATTATTTGTGATAATTTGTGTATATTGTATATTTACGCACAAAATGTGCACGATTGCATGTATATTATTTTCGGCACATCTGCAGTACAGTGTGTATATATATATATACATCGTATATATCTATATAATATGTATATATTGTATATAATCATATCTACTGGTATCATGTGCAAAAACGACCCAATCACCCTGAAGATCCGTTTGTTTAGCTGAGGCCGCCACGAATGCTCCTTGCCCGGCCAAGACCCTTCTTCAACGACCAGCAAGGTACTGCCGCCTGGCGTGTTGTGCAAGGTACATCATGCCAATATCTGCTTGCATCCAGCTTCGATGCCGCCGAGAATGCATGCAGTCATTGAGTGACAATATCTTTCAATATATGGAATGGTATGGAGATGATTGGACATAATTTGCACATTCCCTGAACAGCAGTGGGAGAGAGAAAACGTGTCCGTCATCAGCATCAGCACCTTCCTCGGCAACTTGCAAACCAGTTGGACGGCCATGCGGCAGCACCAGTGGCATCCTCAGAAACTGTGTGACTTCAGCCGACTCGAGTTGCAGGTCATTTGGTCAGTCTGTTTGTTTTGGGGCTCCATCAAACTCCTTGCCTTTGCTTGATGCAAACTAGTGGACTGATTGTGACTTTCATGGCTGTGGCATGTCGTTGCACGCGCGCCCACGGAATCCAATGCTAGGGATGTGACTTAAGGAGCCGTCGCTTGCTCAGTAGCCTGCAAGTTTCTGGTCGTGAAACTGGCAAGACATCCTGCACCTTGAAGTGGCCCAGGTGGCCAAAGCTGAGTGTCAAGCTCGCAAGGCTCTGTTGTAGTGCTCGCTGTGGCAACTGGAGATGAGAAGCCAGGCTGCCTTGAAGTCAAGTAAAAATGTCAGATTAAATGATGGTTGCGGACACACAAAATGACTGCAAATGACTCAGGGGTGTCTGAGCACGTCTGAGTTGCTTACAAATGCGATGGCAGTATGAAGAAAGCAACGGGTCCTTAGCATTGCAAACTGTGAAGGTGCGACCTTTCACACATCTTAGCGCATCCTGCTTGGCTCAAAAGATCGTGCGGTCATCCTTAGCTAACTTAATGTGCTCTCTTTTTACATCTATAAATAAATGAATACATATATATATATACCAACATCATACTGAACATAGTGTAGATTATATATATCGTCACATAATATGTATATATATGTGTGTGTATATATATACACGTCTACATAAGTTCATGTATATCATGTTTTTTGATTATTTTTGTATACATGAACGGCGGTTTTCATTTAGTATGTGACCAAAGGTAGGCAATGGTATCGAACAAAAGAGACTTTCGTTCGACCAGCTTCGTCAGCTTTATGCAGCAAAAGCTCGCTTGGATTCACTTTTCTTCACGTTGGAGAGCGAATACATCATCAGCATTTGCTCATCCTGGAGCAAAGCAACAGGAATGATCGTTTTTTTTTCAAATGCTATGGTGAAAATATAAAATTTGATAAGGAATGATAAGCCACTACAATGCTTCAACACTCCACAACTCAACTGAAGACCTTACCAAGTTGGGAATCTTCCAACATTCCGCCTACAACACTTATGACTGCGAGCTTGTATGGCTATTCGATATGCTAAACAAGGACAATAATTGGACAACACAACATATTATATGCATACTTGACAAATCGATCAGTATTGACTATAGGCACTAAATATTGCTTCACTTTGTATATCTTTGTATTGGTTCATCTTTGTATATCTTTGCATTGCTCTATCTTTGTATATCTTTGTATTGGTCTCTGCGTGTTGGAGGAAGCATCCTTCCCAAGTCCCGACCTGGGGGGGCAGGACCAAAGAGAGAATGCCATCGACAAGGCCAGGCCGTTGTTTCACATGCACGGACCTCCCAACGATATCATTCGGTTGCAACATGCGGCAACTACAGTATGTACTGCTGCTTTGATGATGGCCTGCCTGAGACGGCCTAGACTACCTAAAAAATAAAGAAGGTTCTTCAATGCTCTCCAAAGACTTATAAAGACGACTATATACTTCTATATACTTCTATACTGTTTCTATATGCGATACTTTCAGTCACTTAGATTTTGTGAAAAGTGGAAGCACCGATCCACAGTGGCACTGCAAATCATAGCTGGGTTCAACTGATTTGCTTGCAGAATCATTTTAATCAAACAAATCGTTGAGTGACTTCTACAGAACGCTACAGCACAGAAATTCAATGAATATGAATTAACCAAGTCTATGAATGGCCAACATTCTACAAACGTGAAATATTGCTACTGCGGGATTAGTTGATGTCATGATGAAAGCTTCCAAGTTGGAGAAGTGGCCTTGAAGGATATGAGAATGCCTTGGCACACTACAGGCGATGATTTCTTCCCATTGTCCGAGCAATCAACGAATCAAACCAGGTAGCACGGCCGACGGAACCGTGGCGAAAATAACCATTCCCGGCGCTCGGCAATTACTGAATATCATATGACATTGACAGAATATTTAGCTATTATATTACAAAAATATTATATATACGTATATATAGATATATACATGACATCATATGACAAACTAGAGCAAATAAGAGTCAATGCAAGTGGGTGATTACTCAAAAGTGACTGGGTTCCGGTCTTTCTGGATGTATTGACAGTATCAGTCGTCTGATGCTATGCTTCCCGGCAGACCAACCGACATCAGTGAGCATGGCTAGACCTGCAAATGAAGGAACCCAATGCAGGTCTTGGAGGTTTTGGCTTCCATGCTACTGTTTTTAAGTTGCCAAGCTTGAACCACACTCACAAGCTTTTCTAAAAAGAACGTTGGCCAGAAAGGGCAAGCACCCAAATGAAACATGACATCAAATGATAAAATCATTATATACAGTAATTGTCTACTGTATGTATTGCATTGTATTGCAATTGAATTCAAACAATATCAAATGAGCCAGCAACATTTGTTTTGTGTCAGTTGCTGGAACAAAAACGAAACTAAGCTGCAAACATGCAGTGTATGTGCGGCCGGTCCTCAGTCTGGGAAAGAACCGCCGGGCAAGTTTGTACCAGTATAAGTCTTGAGTTATGCGGACTCTTATGCGATCTATATCAATCTATAGCCTACACCGATCCAAGTCTGACTTGGTTGAAGGATCACTGGCCTGTCTTGACGGGCACACAAGGCCTCTAATCGAATTGAAATCGAGACATGGCCCTGGGAGCATAGGCACAAAATTCTTGGCCCTGCAACTAGCCCTTGCCTTGAATAAATTGGAATAAATTGGATTTGTCAGCTTTAAGAATGGTCGGTTGTCAGTTCCATGGATTTCCGCCTGCTCCCACCCTAGACATCTTCCATGATGCTCTTCATGGAACAAGTGATGGATATTGTGTTGCAGTTTTCAGAATGATTCACTACTCCCAGTAGATTCGTCTTGAGGAATTCATCCGATTCGCACTGGCAACGCATGCAGACTTCGTCTAAGACTCTTGCCTTACTCCTTCTGCAAGAAGCAAGGAGACAGGTCCTTTGCTGCCAGCCATAATGGCAGCCACCTGGCAGCCAGGATTCCAGTGGTTCAATTTATTTTGAATCTTGGGTAAAAAGGGAGTATGCAAAATCAACAGAATTCTAATGGGGAGTCTTGATGTTCAGAGATTTTCCGTGTGGTGTTCAACAAAGACTCTACTTCTATATACAAATATTAATATAATTATGTATACGTACATGCAAAAATAACATGGTGCAGCATGGTGCAGCAAACGCATACACATTCAAGACTTTGACTGTAACTTTGGCGGTCGTGCCTCCATGTCGTGGGTGATAGGAGTCACCTGCATTCTTCCAACATCTTTCGACATTTTTTAACTAGCTGACCAATGACTAGGTCATTTTGTGAATGTAGCTCGCTCCATGTCAATAATCATCGAGATTCACTTGGCGCACTTGGTACATGCACTCGTTTGGCATATTGTTGTGGCATGCAGCAGGACTCATATGAAGCTCATATAGATCTTCCGCAAGTCTCCTGTTTTCTTCGCGCAGAGATCAGCCCCGTCTTTTGAGTCTTGTGGACTTGGCTTTGCTGAGAGCTGGAAGGCATGCTTTGCCCAGCGTGTGACGTGGAAGGCTGTCTCACCAGAACTCATGCGGGGTCTCTTGGTCTCCTCACAAGGAGGTGAGTAAACTAAAAACTGCAATCAAGCCTGAGATAAAGCCTGATAGAATATCAAAGAATATCAATGAATATATATGATATCAAAGTGCAAGATGCATCAAGATTGATTTATGGTCACTATAATGTGATTTTTGCATATTTTTGCATGGAACCGAGTTGCACCTTGGAGCATCCGAGTTGCAAAGCTTGCTACATCTTGCTAGAATGCTGAACAAATCATGCGAACTAAATCGTTTTCAGGCAAGGCTCCATTTGCAGACCACCTTGCGAAAGTGCTCGCTCAATGATCTTTGGCCTCAAGCGAAAGAGAAGAGAAGCGGAGATTTTATGACCCTATGACATCCTGCAATCCTATGACTCAGATTCCAAGTTTTTCAACATGTGGATCTGAGACACAGGCGCCAGGCCCATTTCTACTGCAAAACGTGCAGCCTCGGCGGCTGAAACTTCTTGGCGCTCTCTGAACCTAAGCAAAATGACAAAACACTTTCAAAACAATATAAGACAATTAAAACATATTAAAACATATAAAGAACAATTGCATAGTACAAGCATGTACCAGCATGATGAGCACATACGAGCCCGTGAAATGTCAAGCTGCAAAAGTCTGGATGTAGAAGAAAAGCATGTGGTAGTTGGTATTGTAGTATACATTAGTATGCCACCTCTTTGCCAAATCTGTTTATATCTTTTATTTTTTCTGTTTTTATTGTTTTTGTCAACCTGTTTAGTTTGTATTTCCTGTGTTCAGACATGTTCACACCACGGTCATCTAGGCAAGCCACTCTACCAACAAATGGCCTCGAACATGGCATTGCAGCATTGCAAAAATTTGCAAGCATTTGTCAATAAGAGCAGACGAGCAGTACTAGCAACGGGAATCCAGTGAGGAGCTCGATTTGCCCCATGATTCATGACGGATAAATCATGACCAATCGCCAATCATACAATATATGATTCGAGTCTTCCCAACGTGGCCCATCCTGCCTTGCGTCGGGCTCAAGGAGACGATAGCCAGCGTAGCGAGGTTTCTTACTTTTTTTGCCTTCCTGGCGTGCATGGGAGCAAAAACGGCACAGTTGAGCTGTCCAACATAGAAAAATTTACGGAAATAAAAAATATATGAAATTATCAACAATTACACAAATACAAAATTGCCCGCTGTTGTCAAATGTTTTCAGTTGCAGGTTGCCTCAAGAGCGACAAGGCACCATTGGCATCAACTTCAGAGGCTACCTGGCAAGGCCACATGCCAAAGAAGATTTTCCTAAAAGCAAGTCAGCGCATCCTCAGCGCAACCTGCCTCTCCAGCACGTTGCTCCAACACTCTTTGGACTGCCTGTTGCAATTGGGATGATCATCAACACTGTGAAGTTGAAGCAGGAAACCATCCAAAGCCAATGCGCCAATGTCTGTGGCAATATGGTATTGTACACACTCTAGACTCCTAGACTCTAGGCTCTAGAGCCGAGTGATCGGTCTGTATCAGTCTCTGCCGGGCTGGCAGGGCTCACTTTCTCTCGTCATCAGTGCATAAGTACTGTCCAGGCAAACAAGTGAACTCCAGCACGCCATGCTTAGAGATCCTTACCTACCTTTGCATGAATCTGCACTTGAGAAATGAGATCTGCGCAAGGGAAGTGTCGTTGACCACTTTTTGTTGCTATGCTGCTGCTCGTGAACAGGTGGCCTCCAGTCTTCGCTGAGAATCAACACGTGCTCTTCGGTTGCCTCCAAACGTTGCATTTGACCTGAAACAAATCATCAAGCTTAGCAGTAGCAGGTTTTGCAGAACTCCCTCTGCTCGGCAGAGTCGTTTTTTGATTACAAGGGGGAATCATCCTCGCTCATGTCTCACATGGTGATTGTTGGCCCCAAGTCTTAAACACACCTTATTTTTGGTTCTGTGCTTCAAATCCGCTGTTGAAGGAGCAGTGTGAATTAACCCGAAAAGTTCGAAAAGCTCAAACATACTAAACTTCGTTCAGCAAAGTGGCTCAGCCAGTATTGGATGATTTGCTCTGGACACCTTTGTCAAGGAGGGAAATCTCAAGGAAGTGCAATTTAAGCTCACTGACCTGCAAAATTCCTTGACTGCTTGATACCTAAACACAGAAGTGATAGAAAGCCTAAGCTTGTGATCCAACTAAGACTAAAGCATACCAAAGCCTTTATATGCCTGGCCCTGGTCCGATCCCACTGGTGTTTGAATAACTCGGAGCCGCACCGCTTCTCCTTGTCGGACTTCACCAATCACAGGCCCACCTGCAGCAATGCGTGTTGGACGTCAAGTCATCATGAGTCGTGAGTCTTCACATATCTTCTAACTCCATGAGCGTTCAAAATTTGAATTTATCACCTCCACTGCTCCACCGCCACCATCGCTGATTCTCAACCTCCCCTCCATCACAACTATGACTATACAGAGATATAAAGAGTATAGAGGCAGGCGGCGATTTAAGGCTGGAATGACCGCTAAGTCTCAAGGCTCTAAAAGTTCACAGGTTGCCAACATTTGGGGACGCCGCCAATTGAAAATCACTTGGTGCTGCCACGAACATTGATACCGGCTAAACACACCGCACAGCTCATTGGCTCGTTACATGCCCTTTCGGTTCACGTCACCAGCTGGCTCACCTGGATTCAGTTCCACAGTGACTGCACCAGAATCATCCACCAAAAGGAGGGCGCTACCACCTGGGATCCAGGGCAACTCGACATAATATTTCAACATGCTCCAGCAAGATGATCACACATGGCTCTTCAATGTAAACAGTAGCCTCAGGATTCTCATAACTACTGCACAGGATACCATCCACTTCTACAGCAGAAAGAATTCCCGAGGGCTTGCACCCATGTAGCCGGTCTCGTTGTAAATTACATGTTGCTACCATAATTTCAGACTCAATGCAACTGCAGCCTACTTGACTTGGGCTCCAAGCACATCGGCTGTAGGCAAAGGTCACGCAACCAAGACAAAGCTGAAGTCATCGTGTGGCCGGACAGCAGCAGTTCCCACACCAGCGTCTGTCCAGATCAGTACAAACCACAAAATGAAAAAATGAAGCAAAATATATCAAAATCACTTCAAAATCATTGTGCTTCCAGTCAGGGCAGTTGCTGAAGCATGCGATCAAAAAATACGGATTCGAGCCTGGACGCTGAGTGAGGCTTGCTGGAAGCCATCTGTTTGTCTCACGCGAGCCAGTCCAAATAAAGAGAACTCAAAGAAAGTCACTGAAAACGTAGAAAACCCACTTTGCATCCACTTTGCTATGATGCAAGTGGACGTGACTATGAAAATGTCGGAAAATAATATATCCCGATCGCAACTCCAGTCCTGTCGTGCAAGTTGAAGACACAAATTCCAAGGCCAGCTGAATTCAGACCGATCGGACACAACCTGCACTACAAAACCATTACTGCAGCTGTAAGAAACAATCCAGAACGGAAACGAGATTTGCAAAGTTGCATGTTGTCATGGCGCCGTTCTGAACAAGAGTTGGGATGCTGCCAAGTGGCTGGCTGTATCACTTTCATAAAAACAACGAAGAAGTTGGTAAGTGCATTCACACGTTTATCATCTTTGTCATCCAGTGAAAATGAAGGAAATGATGATGAAACGGCTTAAAGAGTCTGACAAAGTGCTAGTGCAATACGCAATGGAGGCAACGTTGGCGAACGAGATGTAGAATTTGTATATCAAAGAAGATGTGCAGCTTAGATGTTCAGAGTAGCGATGGAAGGTTTGGCTGATCACTGATTGCTCGCCTGCCATCTGAATCATAGACCAACAGCTCCACAGATGGTAGCTGCAGCCTCAAAACCTTCAATAGGAAAATACTCCAAATCAATGGTGTCACTGCAGAGAGACAATGTGTCAAGATGTAATCTTGATACAAACATTCAGAAGCAAATAACTATTATATGTATTCATTACATGCTTCAAAAGAAGATAAAGTTGCGAACGGCTTGGCTGGGGTGTCGACGCAATCAAAATCTCCAAAACCTCAAAGCTGCAATGATGCCGCAAAGACCCCGATAAGTTTGAGATAGACATTGAAATTGGCTTGGTCAGACCAAGCTCGATATGACATGCGTCATTAATATGTCATGGATTCATTATGATTCATTGCTTTTCTTGGAGCACTTGATAGCACTTCATAGCTCTTGGATGCCGCAAGGATGCCATAAAGGATTCCAGGAAGATCCACTGTCTGCGATGCGATCGCCACTTTCCCTGTACCTTGCAAAGCCAATCCAGTGCCCTGTCCGAACTGAAAAATGGCAGCCTTGCTAGGAACAATATGGAACGAGTCTGTGTGGAACGCGTAGATAGCTAAGATTGATTAGCTAAGTTTCAGAATCTGCAGGGTCTTACTTCCCGCTAAATCACCATTCCAATTTCATTCAAGTGCTATCATCAACGCCAATAACATCAAAATGCGGCCTGGTGGCACAGCTGGTTTTTCCAATGTCCAAATGTCTCTTCAAAAAAAATAAAAAAAGATCCTGGATCGTCTTGTCAAGCCTCCAATGCTGCTTGTGTCACCAGCGATGGCAAAACCAGTACCTAATTTTGAATGACAATGATTGACAAGAGATACCTTGTTGGTTGAAAAGGACCAAACAAGGCTCTGAGGTACGACATTAACATCGACCAGTAGGATGCCACAACTGTGTTAAGGTGGACCATGATGGACTTTTTTGAGCATGTCCAGCTGATGCTGGCTGCATGATGTTAGTTGCATAGGAACAAACATCAACAAAGAATACAGTAGCGCGACTGCCATGCACAAGTGCCCATTGAATGCTGCCTGCTCAAGAATACTGTATGTGAAGAATCGAAGAAAATCGAAGAGTGTACAAAGACTATCTAAGGTGGACACATCTGCCGTTCTTCAGCAGCTTCTTCCGTTTCTCAGAGGGTTCGTCAGCGACCTCTGAGAAGCTGAAAGCTCTTGAGCTTTGCAACTTGAAAGTCTCACGTCTGAAGAAAACTGACCAGACTTGACACGGTCAACAGGAAAGATACACATCAGCGACCATCAACGCACGTCCGGCATGTCAATACGTCGTCTGTCGCTGTCACCGTTTAGAGTTTCACGAGCCTCATCCTGATCTGAAGAGTCCTTTGACTCCCCACCACCTAAGTTCACCTCAACAAAGCTCTCACTACCTCAGGCTGAAGGGAGCTTAACAGAGTGACTCTACTATATGTCCACTGTATATACATGTACGCATGTATACTATCAAAAATTCGGGTGTAGTGGTCATCGTTTTGTATGTGCCCCTCATCGTTCCTGAGGATTTAACGTGTGTAATAAAATCAGGCAAACATGTGTTTCAAAAGTCATCGTTTTTTGTGTCACCCCTATCGTTCCTGAGAGTTTCATGATAGTATCAAGTATCAATGTCCTGGTGTGACTGTTCCAAAAAGTCGGAGGTTTTGGCGGGCGCTCATACACAGTAGTATATAGGTATCAAAGATTTAGATTGTAAAATACAACACTGTACTATACACTCATACAACAAGCGAAATAGATCAGAAAGCAACCATGGGAATAAGATGTCTGAATGTTTGAGTATAGCCTGCCAGAGTCCTCACATACAGGACAAATGAAAACGTCGCCATGCTTCGCTATTTATGTTCACGATTCAAACTCATCAAGAGTAATCGACCTTGAGAGCAAACCTGTACATGTAAACATGTACATATTGTGGGGACCTGTTTGCTTAAATTGATGTCCAACCGTCAACCCGTGTATCTGCATCAATCAGGATTATTGCAAAACTGGGGACAGATGCGGGTATTCACCGCAAAAAAAGGTGCCTTGGAGTGCCCTTTTTGGAAAAATGACTGTACATTTGGCTGACCTGATGGACCACACTGCACACAATTTGCTGAGTGCATCTAGAATGCTGCTGTCTGAACTGCTGGAAGAAGATGAGGAGCGCTGCCTTGCCTGATGTTGCATGACTACTATGTAATACAATACTGTAGCAGTTTGACGAGTTGGTGCCATACGTGCCTCCACTCGTGATCGCCGCTGCAGCTCCAAGGTGTACACCTAACTGTTTGGCTATGACACTGCATGGCTGTCAGAAGTCAGAAAAGTATCAGAAAATATCAGAATCATCGAGATACTTGTTTGCAACAGATCCATGACAGCAAAGGTCGAAAGAGCTGTCGCTGCCGCATGAAAGCTTCCGAACAAATTTTGGCTGTTTGAGGGATTCAAAGGTAACGACTTCGACAGTAGAATGGAAAAGGACAAAAGGAAACTATATAATGTGAGAGAATAGCTGGACTGTGTCATGTCAAAAAATCATACTTCTTGGAGTTCCCAATATTTCCCAATCTCATCCTAAAACATTCAAAGATATGTAAAAATGGTCTAAAATATATCAAGATATCGAAATTCGAAATTGTATTGATTGGGGCTGTGAAGGTTGTGGGAGTCACCGCAAGTATGTTTGCCACGCTTGACTTTGAAGATGTTCAAGTCGATTCAACATTTAGTCAGCTAGGCAGCTAGTCCAGTCATGTGGTCATGTCAAGTCCAAACTTTTGGTTGAGGGCCCAGTCCTCGAAGTCAAGCATGGTCTCATAGACTTCCCAACCTTGATGGAAGAGCCGCGAGGAACCCGCTTTTTCTGGCATTAGAATGCGTTAAATGTGTCCGCTCCATTGTTCAAAGATGCTCGGAACTTAAGTTTGGTGCCAAGGCCTTCTTTCAAGCCATCAAAAAAGGCAGCCGCAGTTGGACAGCAAAGCCTTGCGCCTGCGAGTCAGGAACAGGTATTATAAAGTGTAACAATGTCCAAGAACTGGAACCAAAGCATGCATCTGTTGCAACAGTAGTTCAAACGCTATTGTCAAGGCTGTCACTGACGCAGAGTCAGAACCCTCATGTCATCTCATTTGTGCCAAGTCTACAATAGTCCATCTTGATCTCAATGCATCTTAGAATTAGATGTCAGCATCTCTTCGCATTAGGGAAGAAGAGAGAGGGAGAGATACAGATAGAGACAGAGAGAAAGACACACAATACATACACACTACATACATAATACAGTCATCATATATACAGAACACATGCATGACACGTAAACAAACTACAGTATAAAATAAACAAGGACAAATAACACATCAATAAACATACAGAACACATAATGGATCACAACACGTTGTCGTACATACATTCCTTGATTACATGCATATACACTCTCGCTGGGGGAACGTTGCAGGCGCATGCTCTTTGTCCTTGCCTTTTTGGGCAAGAGCAGCCAAGTCTTTCCATTGCTGTGTCGAACACGAGATTGGAGGAAGCCTGGACTGAGCGTGGAAGGAAAGCGTGGTGTCCGCTCTACAGGTTTGAATCTGATATGTATATATATATATATATTCACAATTATGTGTATATATATATATATATGCATACGTATCTGTAATATCTGTGTATCATATATTGTCTGTATATCTATCATCTGTATATCTGAGTATCAGTTTGAAGAGTCTGAAGCCCAATGAATACTCATTAGACACTTGACTTGCTCTCTCCCTGGGGCCATGACTCTGTGTAGTAGTCCTGCAATTGGCACAAGAGCGTCAAACAACAAAAGTAACACGAGCTTTGCAGAAGTCCCCAAACTCTGCATAAGGACTGGAGAACAAGGCCTCTAGGAGTCAGGACAGATTGGTTTCTGTATGGTACTGGTATTGATACTTCTGGCATTGCAACTAGTATTAAGTGTAAAGCAGGAGAGGGAGCAAGCAGATGCAAACAGTACGTAAAAAAGAACAGTACTATACTACCACTGCCACTGGCAGGCCGGAAAAATTCAAGATTCAGAGCCCTGACTGGATCCACAGATTCGCAACTCTATGGCAAGTCTTTCAGAACGTTTCAAATGTCTCTGGGTGTCCTTCGCATGTTGCAAACCTCTGTGGGTCCGCTCGCCATAGACTTCTGCCAGTGCTCGGCCCAGGGATCGAGGGTCCGCGCCTCTCTGAGATTGAGGTAAACACTGAGTTGAAGATAGCTACGTACATAAACATTAGCATAATCAGCTCACACGCATTAGTAAAACATGATAAAAACACTATCCTGAAGGTAGAGATACTTTCATCGTCCATTCTCTTCAAAGCGCGTTTTGTGTTTTTAACGTTTTGGAAGGCTAGACGGCTAGAATCTGAAGTTCCAGGGTCAAGGTTCCTCAGCTTGCTTACCCTCATGTTTACACGCCAGGCTGATCACATCTTGTCCAACTTTGCGAACAACAATGAACAAAACATTGCATTGCCCCGCACCTGAAACTACAACTTCACGTGGTGGTGGCGCTTGCAATGACTTCTCTTCGTCTTCCTGCGGATGCAGCAGTTGGGACGCATACAAGATCGAATCCAATCGAATCCCCACATCCTTGATACGTCAGACTTACAGACTGTGATATCTACATCGGAAAAGGGCTTGAGGAAAGGGAATCAAAAGAGCTATGGTGGGCTAATGGTCTGTCCATCTTTGTGGGAAAATGAAGGAACGTGGGGTTAACCTCATATCAAATCAGCGAGGTGCTTCTATTTCTTGTATCTTGTTTGTTTGTGCTCACCTCTCTGCACTCGAAAGCACTTTGACCAAACTTTACATGTTTATACATGTTTTTCATTGCAAGTGGCATCACCAGTCTGGAAACAGCACCTCATCGCTTTCCAGCAACCCATCAGCGCTGTCTGCGAGGACTGCTCCCGATGTATCACACATGGCCATGACGATGATGACTTGTGATGTATGACAGGATCACAGGCTTTCGGGACTTGTGACTTGTGCCCTGGAGTTGTAAACCTTCGTCACATCCCCACTGCTCTTGAAGACTCTTGCAGTATCTTGCAACTTGATGATACTTGTATAGGTCAGCACTTGATGATACTTGTATGGGTCATTTGTGGAGCCCCTACGAGCATGTAGCTGATCTCAAGCAAATCAAGCACAAGGCATGGTTTCCTGTGCTTTGAAAAAGAGCGGCAATGGCAAAGCGGCAAATACAAGCTTGAGATATCTTGAGATGCTTCACAAGATGCTTCGCTCAGTCGCACAAAGCAAAGGTGCCGCACCTTCCCAGATTCACTGTTATAGGCTCGCCAGCAGCTTTCTGCTTTGCCTTGGCTGGATCGCAGGTAGTGCAACAGTGCAACAGTGCAACGATAAATAGTCTAAACAATTGTAAACATACCTGGACAGCCCTGTCTTAGAACCTGACCCAAAGATTCTGAGCCCAAGTTGGCATCAGGCACTTCCTGCAAACACTTGAGATTCTCCGAGCAGTGCTGTCACTTCGTTGCTCTTGTCTGCACAAGCACTTTTCAACAATGTGTCCCGGGTTTACTGTAGAGTTTAGATTACGTATTTTAGATCAGATTTGCGACGGTGAAGTTATGCGAACAGTGAAGATAAGCTAAGGACAACCACCATAAAACATACTATGACTCTGAAGGAAAGGCTTCAGAACCACATTAGGCACCGGCTGGTTCCTCTTTCAGGATCAAAGCCCAAGCAATAACCTCTTCCCTGAGCAACTCGTGCATTCAGTCCGAGTGTCAGTGGCAACAGCGGCAACAGCTAGCAGCCAGAGCATTGTGATAAGGACTTTCGGATGCTCACTAAGCGCAGTATAAGTACGTAGAATAAACATGAAAAAAACACATGAGCTACTATCTACCAGAAGCCAAGGCCACTGCTCATACGGTCCGGCCAAAAATGGGTCCTGCCAAGTCATTCTTTTCCCCAGCTGGTTTCAATAATATTGGTACTAGCATGAGCTAAGTGGAAATGCAGCATTCAACGAAGTTCCCTAAAGTTCTAAAGTGAACAAATATGAGATCCAAACACATCCAACCGTAGCAGCAATACATTGTGACATTCTGCTTACTTGTACTGGTTACAAAGCATGTTGCAATTGCTTCGCATTGTTGAGTTTGAAACTTGCCACATGCCGGTAGGGCGATCTCAACACGCAGACCATAGCCAACTTCCCATGGCTCCATCCTGCACATTGCTTGCATGACAAGCACGTGACGGGTGCGCAACGAATCGTGGGTAGTATTGTATCGTCTGGTGCGTGCTTCAAATCCATGCACTCATTGTTTGAGACAGGCAACGTCCCTGAGTCCTTCATATCATTGGATATCAGTGAATATATTGGAATATCATAAGACAAGATGAGACATCATCGCTTTTATTGTTTCTTCAATTTTCTTTGTGTTTTGCATCCTTGGTGGCTGTGGAGGACAAGGTCGCTGGACAAAGCGGCCAAAGTCCATGACCAGCATAGTTTCACCAATACCTGCACCAAGCAAGAATCGCAGAGCTACATCAAATCAGGGCATCGGGAAAAATTGAAAAACAAGCAAAACCATTCAAAGATGGGCATTGGCATGCTTTGTCAAAAAGCTTCATCACTTGCTCGCTGTGGGAACCAGGCAGTTGGAGCAATTTCACAAAACTTGGACGTCAACCTTGAGCACCAGACCCTCCGCACCCCCATCTTCCATTCCTGGCAGATCTTCAAAACCTCAACTTGATTCACGTCTCTCCATCGAAGGCACAACAGGTTCCTATTCAGATCCAAACTGAAAACAATATTCTATAATTCTATATATGTGCACATTATATGACAAATATCATAAGCGTGTCATTGAGTGGAAGTATGTGTGAGTTTTTAATGTCTTGTGCTACACAAAAGGCCATGAGTCTCAGACCCTCTGGGCTTTCCATGGACACTTCTGAGAAGGCCTGATGGATCAAACAAAAAAGGATAGTTGAAAATTAAATGAAATAAACAACTTAAAAAGCAATGATCATTGGTGAGAACAAATGCTGGAGCAGCCAAATAACTAAACTGCCAGGCAGATTCAGATCTAACTAATCTATTTCGGCATCATGTGATCTGAAATGCATGTCATGTGTATCGCTTGGTGGAGAACAACTCCCGAAGGTGAACCGTGCTACTTAGACTGGAATCTGACTGCTTTAATTAGACCTCCTTCAGCATCGTTCGCACACACGTCACAATCGCGCTCGAGAGAAGCGAAAGCTGGGTGAAACATCTGAAGCACATCCGGTCAGTCTCAAAATGAGGGGACGTATGACACAGTACATACCATCGTGTTTACAAAAAGACGAAACGTTGAGAGTTGAGACCATTGTGAAGTATTGATTCAAAGTGTGCGAACCTGTCTCAAGGCCCTCAGGCCCCAAGGCCCATCAACCCTCACCAGACTCTAAGGCTCGAGCCCAGCCGCCGTTTTGCTTTAAGAGCTGATCCTCGGTGTTGTACGAGGATTCTATCAAAACATGATCACAAGTGTGCATGTTTGTCTGGACGATTCATCTCAGGAATAAAAACATGGAAAACCTATTAAATCTGCATGATTCTCTCTAGAATAATGTATTCAAAATTGTTCAAATTTGATCAAATTTGCAAAACTATGATACCGGACGACCTCCAGATAGATTATATGACAGAACGAGCCACGTGGCTAAGAGAATTGCCGTGGGCTGTCATGTTTCGCCAATGCCAAAATCAGTTTGCTGAACATGGTCACTTTTGAGTCACTTTTGGGCACCTAGACGCTACTTTCTGATTGGTCTGTGCAAGGCTTTTTTCAAAGTCAGTGTGAATAGCAGGATTGAGGACATGAAGCAAATGAACGCCAAACATGAAGATCTGACTAAGTCATGTTCCCCATTCTAAGCCCAGAACTCCACGTCGAATGCACATATCTTCCCGGCCCCTCACCTTAACAAAATCAAGACTCATCAGATTGATCTCATTTTCCCAGCTTGTCTGAAGCGCGCTGGGGCTTTTGACGGCGATGGCTACAGAATTGAAGAACTGCTTGGTGAAAACCCCGCTGTGATTTTTTGAAGATCAAAAGCCCTAAGACGAAGACCATCTGCCAAGTGTTCCAGCGGTCAAAAGGCGTGTGCGGTTCAATGCTTGTAACGATCCTTCTCCCTGCAGGCTCTGAGACTCAATCCAACCATCCAAACGCAAGTCACATATCTCACACAAGTTGGTTCAACCATTAAGAGCTGTTGATTCTAGTGAAGCCTGGTGTAACCTGTCTGCGCATTGAAATGAAATTCCGTTTGACGCGCGTTATATAAGTTGACCATATATGAAAAAACACATGCTATATATATTATATGCTAATTTTCAACACAGGTGCTATCCACATGAATATCTTTAAAGTTACATAAAGTCGTGAACATTCGTGAACCGATAGAATCAGATATATCATGCAAAACCTGTAATGATCTATTGGTTTGCCACAGAACTTGCGCCATAGTGGTGTGGAGGGTTGCGGCACTTCATGCAAAGCCCTGCCTGTGGAGGCAAGCTGTTGCTTGTCAAATACAGCTCCCCATTCCGTGTGAAAGCTTGGTCGCGACAGAATCACGCTGAAGAGCAGCAGGACCTTGACTGACAAAAGTGCCAGTCAATTCCATTGGGTGGAGATTAGATCTTGATTTGCCTCGCTGTCCAACTCCTTTCCGCCAACAAATGAAATGCAAAGGATCTATCCAAGTATGCATGCAAGATGTGTCTATAAGATGTCAAAAATGTCAAGTTCGCACTGAGGATGTTGCTGTTTCTCCTCCAGGTTTTCTGTTCGAGTCTTTGATCAAACCTTTCAATTGGCCTTTTGGGCTCGCTCTATCCACAGGCACGGAGAGCTGGAAATCTGACAGGTTTGAGAGGAGAGAATAAGGAGACCACAGCTGCATTGATCAAAATGATCACACAGAAAATTGTACCACAGAGAAAACATGAGTTGAAATAGTACAGCGCCAAGACTGCAAGAGTCTTGTCTTAATTTGTGAGGCATGATCTACCAACACTTTTTGCAACTACAAAAGCCACGTTGGAAGAGACAGGTAAATTCGATCAAGCAAACAAAAATAGGAATAGCATGAAAAGAGTTGTAAGGTATGAAAATCGGCACAGGGATGCATAGGATGCCGCCTGGTAAGGAGAAACTCGAAGTCAATGCCTTTGCATTTTTCTTCCGAGCTGTTGAGGTCTCCAATGTACCCCAGCGGATGACTCTTGGCAAACTCTGCTGGACAGCTGTCCTCACCAGGTATTTCTTTTGTAACCAACAGTAGTGCAACCAATAGTGGTAGGTATGGACGGTATGGACATGATCTGATGATCGAACAATGCTCGACATTCCCAGTATGATATGTGTGTTTCAAGATGCCTCACACAGAGATCCCACATTCTGGTTCGCAATCAGTTTCAGCTGTTCATCTGATCTGCATGCTACACGTTGCTTGTGTGTGCCCACCTCCATGGAGGGTGAATGGAAGCTTGCACTTTCTCTGCACTCCTCGGAGATGACTCGAAGAGATGACACTGCGCAGTGGCACAGGCAGGTGACAATTGGAAGGCAGAATTCTGTAGATACAGTATGTTTAAATATATATTATATTTGTGTGTGTATATCAAGACAGTATACAAATGTATACAGTATAATTCCATGTATGGCTTCGTGCTGAGAAGCAACACACCTGAAGAACAAATTGTACATTGCACTATTAATTCCACTGTAAAGACTTTAAAATACTTTAAATGTCTTTTCCTCCGACACGCAATGTGACAATTGTTGCTGCCTATAATGGACATGGATGGACAAACAGCAGAGTTGTAGAACCTGCCAGTGGATGTCTGTACTTCAACATCTTTTGAAAGTCCAGCCAGGCAGCGGAGAGCTCTGTGCAATACGTTTCAAAAGCTTTCCAGGCATAGCTGCAGCCATGATGTTCTCAGGTCCTCAGCCCAGAGCGAATCCAGTTGTGCTCATTGAAGGCGTTTTGGACTTACAGATCAGAACGACTGTCAATTTTTGTGTCCCTTGGATTCCAAAAAATGCAAAGCCGGCTTCAGGAGGTCAGAACCAAAAGAATCATGAACAAAATAAACAATCGTTTTTTTCTCGAAATGGTGTGATTCCATTGGCCCGGTAAAACTTTGCAAGAGTGAGCCCAAGCGTCTTGTGCTCTCCTCTTGGCATAAACTCATAGAAGGAGCAGGTGGAATGCCGTCGACGACAACCCAGCCGAGCTGACAAGAGAAAAAAAGGCGCGAAGGGAATCCAGCTGATACCAAAGCCTTGCATAAGTCATTGCATATCCACATTACGCAAGATACATTGAGATACAACCTTGAATTCCTGTGTAGCCGATGTAACCCTTAACATCTGCTCGGTCTTGCAAGTGCAAGCAGTTTTTTCTTTCCGGGGGCGATAATAACAGGCAAGTTTTGGCTGGGGGAAAAATTTAGACGGGAGTTCTAGCCCATATCTGTATCCAAAAGCGAACGAAATAGACAGGAACTGGAAATAGTGTTAAACATCTTGAAAATAAAGCCACCCAAGCATCTCCCTTATGGTTTCAACTATCTATAAGGATCTATAAGGTATATAGCATCGTTGTAGCTGAAAAATACATCCCATGTCATCTATAAATGGTAAAGAAGTATGGAACATCCTGCCATAAAGCTTTTACCGCCATCAGAGAAGACAAACATTCCAACAATAGATTCGCTAAGACCGTTTTAGACGGAAGAAGTTATTTGTATAGTATAGTTATGTTGTATTGTATTTGTCATATTCCACAACAAGAACAAACCATTATCCTATTGAGTATAATTACAAGAATTTGGAGTGATCGAGAAACACTCAACTCAAGAAAGCCAGAGCTTTGCTTAGAAGATTCCATTTTGAAATCTATTGCTGGATACAAGGTATAGATATAATATTCAGGTCACACTGGTTTGTGTCTCGTCTCTAAAGGTGCGGGTGGGTTTGCCGGGGAGTGGGGTGAATAAGCACTACGACTACGAGGGTGAAAAGCATATACATTAGAGTTTCCATCAAAAAGCGGATATATGATATATCCATGACGCGGCCTATCATACAGTCTATAGAGGTCTGCTATGGTGATCTGGAATTAGAAATCAATCTGTGCTAATTCACCCAAGCTCTTCATTGAGGTGCAGCAACATGTATGACATATCTTTGAATCTCTATGTGCAAAGACCACACAAGCCTGCGGCGGGAGCAAACACGCTCCGCTGTTCAGGGATGAGGCTACCTGACAAATCGACAAAATTCGGCTTATCAATGCAAATCGCTGTTCACGTCAAGAAATCTTGACAAATTCTGGCTCAGGTCCCGTGGCCTTGTATAGGGTGACCGAATAAGGATTCCATCTCAGCTTTCCAGGGGAGAAAGCGCTGCCAGAGTTCGCAGCCTTTGCCTCAAGTCGGTCGGTGATAGCATGGTCGGTCAAATCACAATCTTCGACAATCTTTCTATTTCTACGCACTTTTTGAATTCAGCATTGGGTAAATAGCTTGGATATGCTTGGATTACAGATCCATGATACACGCAGATCAAACCTGCACAAACAAGACTGACGCAGCCAGGTTACTGGAGTGTCTTCTTCCACGGACTGGTTCTGCATCTGGCCATCAAGGTCCACCAGGCTCCAATCAAGTCCTTCACCTCTGAGACAAGATCTTCAGTTTGAAGGTCAATCCCTGCATATGTCTTACTTCAGTGAAATTGCAGAGATCCACAGCTGTGGACAAATGCAGTATCTTGACATCACCAAGGCGTCAATGGAGTCTTGCTTCAGGATTCATACATGTGTATATATTTTGTACATTGTATTGTACTGATGTACTGTATATATAAATGACAGTAAATGTACGTATGATGTATGTTTATTCAAATATTGATGAAGTTTCTGCAGCACTGCCTCTTTTGAGCAAGGCGAGACTGGTGCCACGCTTCTGGAAAGCATCAGAGTTGCCCACCTGCAGGATCTGGTCTTCCGGTCAGGGGCAATCTCTGCTCTTAATCTCAACAATACAATGACTGGTTGTGTCCAACTTGCATGCTACGGTTCGCTGTGTCACACTCAAAACAGAATGGAAAGGCATGGAAAACTCTGCATAAACCCGAGCAAGCAAGTAAAAAGGATGGCATCAAATTATGAGAACAATTTGTTCCTGAAATTTCTTGGGCTGAACGGAATCTTGTTTGTGCAAACCGTGCAGGGTCATGTAGACGTTGTGACAAGTTGGGACTTTGTGCGAGTCTTACCTTAAAGGAAGTTCGAACATAGATCCCGTTTGCAGCTTCCAAGCCAGCGCCGTGGACCGAAATGCCAGGTGCTGAATCTGGCCTTGGCAGGCACAAGTGAAAACCAAGATTCGAGTCCATCGAGGATCTGTGAAGCTTCGGGTTTGGAGCAGGAAGGCGAGAGTAGACACACTGCAAGGGAACTTAGGGACATTGAAGTAAAAATGCATGTAAAGAGTAAATGCATGTAAATGCTACTAGTACTTATTAAAGTATTAGATTTACTTAATTCTGATTTAGATCCAACGGGCCAACAATAGAGAGTCGCTCAGAGTTGATGAAATCGCTGCAGCTGTGAGTGAGATACAAAAACACCAATATCGCAATATCTGACGAATCTCTGATTGACTCACCCTGTTGATAACACAAGAAAAGCAATATTCAAGAACACCCAGCATCTACTTTACTCAAAAGTGTGTTGTCATACAGCCTCTGCAGTATCTGAACTTCTCAAGGAGGTCTATCCCCCCAAATGTGATTGCAATTCAATGAAATACATGCCTGATCAAAGCTGCAAAGCCTGAGGCTCTCTAAAATAAACCAAGTTGCAAAGACTGACTTTTGATGTGAGTCACTTTGGACTGAATGGAGGCGTGCATGAGCGATACGCAAATCAGCTATCTATGTTTGCAGTGTTTCACTGAGCTTTTGTTCCCTTTCCGATCATAGTATCTATTGTTTGATTCCAAACTGGCTTCTGACAGGCTAAAACACATATCCTGATTGCAATTTACTTCTTGTCTTCACAAGGTGATTGCTTTGTCACAGGTCGTCAGCAAATCGCCTTGCAAGAGAACAGGGCCAAAAGCAGGTAGTGTACTCGAAAATGATGGCAAATGTAAACTGTTGCAACACAAGGAGACTACAGTAGTACTGGAAGTGCATTTGATTGCAACAGCCCCATTGGCTCCTTGACTCGCTACTTCAATGTAAAATTCGAGTATTTCAGGTACAAAGCTTCAAAATTGTGGTACGCTGGATCGTTTAAGTCTGCAAAAGCTGTCGCCGTGCCTTTGGCGATGCTGCCGTGCACATGGCTGTAAAGCAATGTGGAGCAGGCGTCTTGCTTGGACAATACCGTTGTATTCGGATGACATACGATTCTGCTACTACAAAAAAGTATCAAAGGGTCAAGTCTTCCTGTATCTGACTGGATCTTCTACAAACTGAAGAACCTCGCAAAGTTGTTGTCGTAACGGCAATGACCAAGTGTGTGGCCAGTTTTCCAATGAAAAATACCTAACTATTGCTTGAGCAATCAGTACATAGAGGAAGCTTGCTCGGTGATGCTGGATTCGACGAGAATATAAAATCTCGGGTGATTGAAGCCTTCTGGAATGTGGGACAAGTTTGACCTCACTCTCACTGATGGGCACCCTTCTACATGCGCTGCACTGCTTTCGCGCAAAGACATATGACCTGTCAGCTGACTCATGCAAATGAGCAAACACCAGGAATAATAGGAATATATGGAAATCAATATGGAGCTGGAGCTTTGAAAAAAAGAAAAACATAGACACTTAAACTGTTTTGTCAGTTGGTGTCCGCAAGTCTATCACACGTGGCAGCCTCGGCTCCAGCAGTCACGGCCATCACTTCCAGGGCGCATCAACGCTACTGTCATTGGAGATCTTGCAGCAAAAAGTCTGGACATTTCAGGACAAATACTGTATCAACTGGATTCAACTGTTCTGTCCACGTGTCTCCCCATTGTTTTTGTTCCTCAACTCATTTCATTTCAAACAGTTAGACTGCTAACGTGTTTCAAGTTTCAAGCAAAGATCACATGAAATGCCACAGTGGCAAAATGTTAAAAGCTAACGAAATCACTTTGAGTGCAGGCACGGCTTAGCATCATTTTTGCAATATTTTATCTTGAGTGAACCGTATTGCGTGTCGTTTCTGTTCTTTGTGTGACATATGCAGAACAGCTATACGTACACATGTGTGTACCATATGCGTCCTATATCGTACTAGACTCTACGCACATGTACTGCATGCAGAATGGACATTACATCACTGTATATCCGGGAAATGCAGTGTTCAATTTGAGTGAATCCCTTTCATCACGGTGGAAAGCTGGTTGAACTTGAACCAACGTACGCCGGAGAGCTTAGCCAGCCCTCCGTACTCTTGCAAATTACGAGTATCTCTGGATTTTTGAGTTTGGCGAAGCAGAAAATTGCCAAACAGCTCCAGAAATAACAAACATGAAGCGAACAACATGTGCATATCTTGTGTCCATTCCTCAATCCTGAAGAAGTCAAATTCACAAGTTGCAGCGCTTGAAATGAAATTAAACGAAATCAGCTGATCACTGACAGCAATTTTTGAGAAATCGATTGAGAGGAAGCCGTCAAGAACTACAAACTCTGAGAGAATTCTTTGGACGTCAGGCGCCATTCTCAGATGCTTGAAATCTATCATAGTCTATCCATGTCTATCCAGCTTTCTACCAGAGTTCCATATTGGTCCTCGTGTTCCAGCAACCACTACTCAAGTTCGCTCAAGCTGTCGTGCAGGCACAAGCAAGCAGCGCTCCTTCGTGATAGCACAGAAATCTGGAATCAAAGCGTTTCTTTCTTTGTGTGTGTGTGTGTGCGTTTGTGTCGCCATCATATCTTTGGACACAAAGTCCCGTGCTTCTCAATCCTACGTGTCCGAGTTGTACATATTTAGCTGGATGAGGTTGTACAGTCCGTGCCGGTCCAAGAAATAACCAACGCATACCAGCACTATGAATGCATACTGTATATTAATAAATAATTCATGATCTAAATAGTTTGGACGAAGACAGCGCTGCAAATCAAACGCTGGTGTCGCGGTCAAAAGACAAAAGAGTCCAAATTCACAATCCAGATAATCCAGCTCCTCTATAAGACCTTTCCAAGACTGGCCTTGGGCAAGTTGACTGAATGCATTGTTAAACTACCTTAAAGTGTTGTGTTGGAATTCTTCACAAGCAGAAGCTAGAAACTCACTAGAAACCCACGGCTTCAAGTCGTTCAAGTTCCAGGCCAGCTTCAGGGCTCAGGTGCCCTGACTTCTTCAGGTGCTTGCGACAGTCCTCGGTGATCTACGATGATCAACGGTTCCATGTTGATTCCATTTAATTCCATTTTGATCCACCATGCACCTATCTGGAGTTCCAAATTGGGTCCATGCACTCCACACGCTGCTCACTTTCTCACTTTCTACGTCTTTCTCAGTTTCTAGTCCCACTGTCACGCAAGACAAAACATGGGTCCAGGCTTTGGCGCGGACAAAGACCTGACTGGCTTTTACGACTTTGACTTTGAAAGGTTGAAGACTTTCTGAGTGCTGTGGCAGTGGAAAAACATGCAAAAAGGTTTAAAAAAGTTAAAAATCAAAATGGTGATTGGGGCAATGGGCTGTGGCCATCATGTAATCCCGTTTCCGCCGTTTCCTTTTTTCATCAGCACTTCGGTCCCAGAACGTCCTTCTTGGACATTTGAACCGGAAGGGGCCGTGCCGCGGAGTGGCCAGGCATGGCCCCACAGCAACTCTCTGGCTTTCAGAAAGCCTCTTGAAATCAGCAGATGGCAAGACCTGGAAATTCACTAGCCGCAGGCTCTCGAGTCTGACGAGATTCTCCTTAGGCCACTTCCAAAACAAACCAATCAAGTATACTTAGTATACTTCAACCATCTTCAACCTGTTCGATGCTTTTGGAGAATGTGATGATAAGATCTGATACGTTCTGGTCAAACTGTCCTTGTGCCGAGTGGCGATGAGCCAATGCCAATAAGCCCTGGTCGGAGAGTTCCAACGCGAAAGGCCCAGCTGGCGTGCTTCCCAGCGCATTTTGCACCATCCTGAGCCATGCTGGACAACTTCACGAGATGCTTGTAGATGTTATCGACGTATATGAGTATTGTAACAATGACAGGATGAATGAAAAAGACATTTCAAATCACGACGAGCAGCGATCCAGTTGTCAACTGCATGAAGCGATGGCTTAGATCAAATAGCTGAGTCATTGAAGCACGCGATAATGGTGTTGCAAAGGTTGTGTCCTCAAAAAAAACTCAGCAAAAAAAGAGGCACTAGAAAACTACATTGGTCTGCAGGGAAAGTAGACGGTGCTAAGGCATGATCAACTTTCTTCAAGTCAACAGATGGCGCCGAATCTGGTATTCTTGTGGAACTTATGAGTGGAGTCTGACTGTATTGAATTCCGGACAAAGAATAGATCACACAAATTCCCTGTCGATTCAGAAAAATATCTGGAAAACACAAAACACCCCTATGTATGCATCCATGTATCTATATAATAATATGTAAATATGTATCATATAATATATATATATTATATATATATATATCCATGCATGTAGAATATACATGCCAATGCGTGCCAGGCCAAGCTTCTTGGCGGTGCAACTCGATCCAAGAAGCTCCGTCCAGAGAGCCTTCCAAAATCCATTGGACCTCGTTGCAAAAAAATGTTGCAAAAGCATGTGAGCAAAAAAATCATTAAGGCATATATGAAAAGATCGTAAAAGCATTCATCTATATAACAATGAATGCTATATATACATTGTATTTCACATAAATCATAGAGTCTATATAGAATTGTATATATATGATATATATATATATATATCGTAATGTATATACGGTATACTATATATCTAAAATATTGCAAGCGTTGGTTTATGATGATTTTGTAACTCGAAAACTATCACGAAAGACAGTCGGACAGAGTCTCCAGTCTCTGAAAACACGTTTGATCACCCCTTCCAGAGACAAGTCGAAAGTTGATCTGGAAGCTAGGCCCCAAACATCTCTCGGGATCTCTTGGGCTGATATGGGCTGCGCAAGGCTGCATGTACTGTAAATAATATTTATTAATATCTCTATTATATTATATTATATTATATTATATTAAATTATATTATATTATATCATATTAAATCATATTACATTATATCGAATTATATTAAATTATATTATATTATATCATATTAAATCATATTACATTATATCGAATTATATTATATTATATTAAGTTATATTATGTTACACTATATTATATATATATATATAATTGTACATAGCTTAATGTAATGTTGTATATTACTGCATATTACCATATCTCAAGCTTTCTGCAGCCAACCAACTGGATCCCGAGAAGGCATGTCATCACCAGTAGTGAAGCCAAAGAGAAAAGGGCCTTCTGGAGGGATATCAGGAAAATCCAGTACCTCATTGCATCTTTCGCAATTCGCAAAGTTTCAAAGCAATCAAATTCAAGTGTCGTCTCTCAAGGCTCCTGTATGTTTCTACAGTTCACATTTGTCGGTCTCAATGGCACAACAATCCCCAGAACAAGCACTACAAGGTGTATATATATATATATATATGACTGGGGATAACATATCATATCACTGCGATTCACTGCGAACGCACAGACTAGTCCTGAGCACCCAACTAATGTGACGTTGGGCTCGGAAGACACCCACCATTTGGTCTTGTGATTCCCATCGACTGCATTTCTTGGACCTGCATGAAAGTCCCGTCAAACTCCGGCTTGCAGAAGAGTTTGCTTTCATATTCAAGGTGCTGCTGACTGTGCGACATATAATAAAATAATACAAAATATACAATATACAACAATACAAAAAATTACACAATGAAATAAAACAGTGACAAATAACTCATAATACACATTTCATCAAATTACAGTAATCTGCTGCTTTTCAGAGCACAAGTTTGACGCGGCCCGTTCAGCCCTGTCCTTGATATGCTGGACCAATACCATCCGGACAGCTGGCACGCGATGCAGTTGCCTGAATCGGTTTACCTCAGCAAACATCTTGCTTAATATAGCTATCCATTCCAAAAGTTCGCCAACCACAGGCGGTTCAACTAGCTTGAATGTATGCCTCAATCATATTTTTCGGTGCTTTTCAGAATGATTCCTGATGTATGTGAGACTCTGTGATCCTCAATGGCTAGCCAACTTCGAATGTAAATCTCGGGGTTGGACCTGCTCGCCACAGCAAGAACTCTCCGAGTTGAACGCCTTGCGGTGCTTTTGCATCACCACCTCCGCGTGTTGCTGTCACCGTGAATCGGACTTTCATGGTCCTCACAGGTCGAAGCAAATCTCTGCCAAACACCCTTTTTTGACAGTCTTTGACAACGTTCATCTTCAATCAATTGCAATCATGCCATAATCAATGATTACAGTATGTTCTTTGACATGGACTCTGTTTGGAAGGCCTGGACAATTTATACACCATTGACCATTGGCTTAAGACAATTTGAAGACGTTTGAACCATCATTTAGAAGCAATTGCTGCATCGTTATGTATTAATGTATTATTTGTACGCCTCGAACGAGGCAACCTCTGCAGGAAGGCGCCACGTGGCGCGTCCAGTTGTAGCTGCCCTTGCGCCACTCGGGCCGACAGCAAGGTTTCCTGAGCTCTCGTGACATGTCATGACAATCTGCAGTAATCTGCTCTGAGTCTATCTCTCTCTCTCTCTCTCTCTGATGCCAAGTGATGCTCTGTGATGCTCTCGCTGTGACATGCTCTTTTCAACTAGTCTACAGAAATATGCGCAACCCGTGATCCTAGGTTGAATCCTACATGATCCTGCTGCCGCCAAGATTCAATCATTGGCGTTGACCAGCGAGTCCGCAGATTTGCCTTACGTGTAAGACTAAAAAGCACTAAGCCCTCAGGCCATGCATGCTCTGAACAGAGGTGTGATTGCAATGCAACGAGTCAAGGCCTCAAATCGCTTTAAAGTCGTCCAAATTTAGCCCACCAAGATTCTAGATATTCATCCGCCAAATAATCAAATTTCAAAGTCTCTAAGCCCAGTCACAGAATCCAAGACTTGAAGTTGATCGGCTATGAGAACTGCGACATACTTTTCCTGGATGCAGTCTTTCAGCAAAAACAAGCTCTGGTCTCGGAATGGTCCCGCGATGAGTTTCCAAGTCTCTTACTTCAGAGTTGTTGCACTGTTTTCATGTCTTTTCCATTTCTTTTTTCCCATGTGCATTTGATGCCAGACAAAAATACCAACACTATGTGTCTATATTATTCATCATTTATCTGATCAAGAATGAATGCCACCCCAGAGACGGATGGACTCGTCAGCCATTCGTCGGGAGCCAGCCATTCTCCAGGCTCCAGGCTCCAGCACTTGCGATGAACACCACAACCACTCGACGCACTCGCACTCGATGCGCCCTCCAAAAAGAGTGACACACAGTGACTGTGAGATTCCAGGGATTTCCAGGCTACTAGTTGTCATGGAGGCAGTGACAAGCACAGGCAGGCAGGGTTCACTACCGGGACGAGCAAGGACGTTTATCCAAGAGGCCGACCTGTTATCACCTATTCACTTCGAGAGAATCCGCCCATTTAGCTCCACATTGAAGTATTTTCTTATTCTCCCGTCCTCCGCTATCCAAAGGAAAACGCCCGCCACTAGGCCATAGAACATTGGGAATTGGCCCAGGGGCCATAAGGTCAGTTCGATCAGCAATCCGTTATTTCTGCCTGAAAAAAAGAACAAGTATATAACATTATATAAGATGCTGCCAAATATTGCCAAATGACAAGATTACCGTAAATGCATTCCAGAAGAAAAGGTAGAAAACATACTTGGTTGATGTTGGTTGTTTGGTGTTAGTGTTAGTGTTTGAACTGTTTGCTGTTTTCACAATTCCTCCAAGTTTGTATCGCACTTTGGATCGACCCAGTGCTCTTCAAGGTTTGAGCCAAAGTGTGACAAATCTCGCACTGTCGGGGCTACGAGAAACAACGTGCTATTCAACGTGAACACATATCCACACAGAGTAGCACTGCGACACATCGTCAACCTGTCATCCCTCTACTCAACGGATTGAATGGATTGTGCAAACATGCTGCACCATGCCTCCTCACACACTGGACAACGAAACTTTGCAGTGGGAGCTTTCCTGGAATGATTGGATCGGAATGCTCTCAAATAAGGACGTCCATTGGAAGTTTGGAGGTTCGAGAACCAACTTCACTTGGATCAACGTAGAGTAGGTATAGCTCTCATAAATCTGCCCCAAGAAAACTCGCAGGAGCGACCACTGCTTCAAACGCCTTGCTCGGGCAACTGCAGGATCTTTGGACAACTCCTGAGCAAAAAAGGAACACCAGACACTCTTTGAGAAGAGTCGATTGCTCTGCAATACTTCAGTTATGCTCAGATTTGCAGCGCAATGGCAAAGCGTGTCAGAAGAAGGATCAGCGTTATCAGTGTAAGCAAGAATGACAGAGACCTATGTTTATTCAGATTTACGAGTTCTAGCTTGATAACATCACTATTTTTCAAGAACAACATTCCTTCAATTTCCGGTACAATAACATTCCGATAACACATGTTGTATTTGCTTTCAGAATCCTGGAGATTATATGTATAATACTTGCATGTATACCCTGAAGCCTTTGGAGTTGCAAACTGATGGAAGGCCGAGGGCAAAACGAACGGTCGAAGAAAGTCCACGCAACCTGACTCCTGGAGATGGATGGGATGAGATTCACTGGACGAGATACGACCGGAACCTGCTGGGCCGTCATCGGGCATGGTACAATCCATGACACCTAATCCCTCAATCTGTTCCAACACAATCGGATCTTCAGTGATCATTAATCATCTAAGTGTGAAGCCGCACACGTATCGCCATACTTACACAGTACGTAGGACTCCTAAGTATCGTGGCCGTTCAGCGTACCCCTGCGTACTGCCCGGAAATCAAACCTTCATAAGGGATCATAGGAGATTGTTATAGACTTCCATTTTCCGTTAGTAAGGCCATTTTTAACGCAGCCATGAGAATAATCAAGGAGAATAATGAAGACATTAATGTAGCTGCGGCATTTGTTTTATGGCCAGTGACAGAGCTTTTACGGATTGACTGACTGCTCCTCTCCGGCCAAGACAACCTGGGCCTCTTTCAAGCCCTCGAGTATTTGCAAAGGTGTTCAAAGAGCACAAGTCGCAAAGGCAAAGGACACTATTGATGCGTTCGCCGACAACATCTCGTGGAATTGAGATTTCCTTCACATTTTCTGAACAACTGTTCACCATTCTAGCACATCATGCAGCACAGATAGCACAGTACAAAATACAAAATAATGTATTACAAAGATAATGTATGAAGGGCAGTCTTTTGAAATGAGCAACCCACCTGGAGCCTCTTTCGCCGCTTCGACCCTCTGTCCTTAGCATTGTCTTCCCAAAACAAGCATGTGGCAAAATGTCACAAGTTCACGCATGTTTGGCTTGTCCTTTGAAACACTCCATACCACACCGCCCTGAAGACATTCGCTATCATGACTATGACTCACTGTAAAACAAAGGGCTTTGCTCATATTGCCATGGTCTATTCAATCAAACATGATTGAAAACGATTGAAAATTGAAGCATGTTAATAAAACTCATCAAGTGAGGCCAAAATGCACCTGAGGTCTTGGCTGCTGCTTCCTTATCTATGGTTCGGTTACTTCACCATGACAATCCATACATAGATGCAATGTGGACACAAAGACTTATCTGCCAAACTGCTGACAAGCCCACTTCTACCAAGGTCTGTAGGGACCATTCAAACAGTGGTGTAAGGGTTGATATCGAAAGTCTCCCGAAGTCTCAGTCCATCGCATACATTCTCATGTTTTGGTCGATGCTGAACTCGAGGCGCTCGCAAGCCTCTGAGCTGCTCGAGAAAGTGGATACAGATGGATAGAGAAACCAGCGCAGGTGCGCGCCAATTCTTACATGTCAATCCTGTCACGCTCCATTTGGCCTCCACAACAACCTGCAGTAGCTTGTCCAAGCTTTGTTCCGGAGTGTCTTCGAACCTCTCCACGCATCATTGTGTCGGCATGGGCATATCAAAAAAAAATCTGGACAACCCCGAATGTCTTGCACCAACATTGTGGTTTGGTTCTTCAGATCGGTGAACTATTATGAATTATTCTCGCATTCTCTGGCCCTGATTTGATGGATGGCAAATGCGAAAATCTGTCTGGTCCAATCATGTCCAATCAAGGGGTGGAGGCACTGACTTTTCCACAGAAATATTTGTGCAAGTACACTTCTTATTGTTCATCTCTCTTTTTTTACCGGTCATAAGTCAGCATGGGAATTGCACCAGCTATGCTGCATTCTATGTCTATCCGCTTCTAAAGCTGAATCAATACCAGTTTTGCTGTTTGGTGCCCCACCCAAATGCTTCCTGCAACATCCTGTAACAAAAAAAACAGCCAGACACGCTTATTATAGAATCTTAGAGTCTTAGAGATAGACAAAACAGGTGCCAATCCCATGAGGGCCACTTACCAACGACTGGAAACCTCAGCAAAAAATGTTCCGGCATACATAGAAAGACATCAGCAGACTGCCTTGTGCCCTGAAGCGTCCTCTTTTTGCCCTGGCCAGCCTCACTCACTGTCGGTCACTGCCAGTGCCAGCGCAAAACAGTTACAGTATTATAAAAGAGACAAACAGTGGGAGGACGTGACGGAGCGCATAGAGCTTAGCACACCAGCGCGAATCTCTCAAAAAACTGAGGTCAATGCATCAGCTGCATCCAGTCCATCAGACCTGTGGTCTCCAAAATGTTAAATTCTCACGTCAGTGTCAACAGTTGCACAAGATGAAAAGAGCCCTTCCCTTAAATGGCCTTAAGCATGTCTTACAAACGGTGTTTTACAGTGTTGAACAAAGCTTCGTGGCTTCCTCTCAGTCTCCAAATTCCCAAGCTCCACACCGCACCATTGCTTCTTTGATACTGGCTCGGACCTCTTGAAGGGCCTGTTCAACAGTGAATCTTGAGCTAGGATCATCTATCAGGGAAGAGCAACCATATCAATGTGATTGAGCTGTTTGCACTGAAACCATTCGACCTTGCTCCACTTGCAAAGCCATCCAGAACCAGTGATGAAGATTGTGAGTCTTCCAAATCTTGGAATTTTCAAATTTTCGTGATATTTCGAAAACGCGTCTTTTTGTCGTCCCTGTCGTCTTCCAACCGCCTCCAAGGTGTCTGTTGCAAGGACTCCACCACCTTCGCCTCTATCATCACCCAGAAGGTTGATCTCCCAGCCCATAATCTGCAATGCCGGAGCATTGCGCACGATGTGATGATGTGTGATGCTTATTAAAATGATGCAAGAAAAGAAATATCAAGAAATCCAAAGAAATGAATACGTTTAACGGTTCTCTGATTTTCTCAGCAAAAGCAAATGAAGATAAATGAAGTAGAATCGCTTTGCTGAAAAGATCTGTGGAAAAGGCTTCAAAGGCAAAACTCATCAAGATTCTCTTGCTGTCTTGGTCTGCCTTCAAAGCCAGGATGTGTTCTGGAGACGATGGAGATCGAGATTCACCTTCCCGAAGGCTGCTAACAACAACAACAACAACAACAACAACAACAACAACAACAACAACAACCACAACAACAAGAACAACAACAACAACAAGAACAACAAGAACAACAAGAACAACAACAACAACAACGACGACAACAACAACAACAACAACAACAACAACAACAACAACAACAACTACTACTACTACTACTACTACTACTACTACTACTACTACTACTACAACTACAACAACTACAACAACTACAACAGGAACTGGAACAGGAACAGGAACAGGAACTGGAATTGGAACTGGAATTGGAACTGGAATAACAACGACGACACTTACACAGATTTAAGTAGTACCTAGTAGTAGCAATCTACGGTCATGTGCCCAGGTGCATCGTCAGCTTTGCGAAGCAGAACACTCGCTTATGCGAATAATATAAAGAGTCAAGTTGGTCAGCTCATACATCCAACCCGCTAGCAATAAACATGCATCAATGATCATAAATGCTATGGGCCACTAGTCTCTCTCTCTCACACATCATGCTTCATCAATGGCAATGGCGCCAGCCTGCAGGGCCGGCACCTAGCCGGACTGACATGAAGGTTCTTTCAGGACCTCATGCAATAGGAAATTGAATGTAGCTAACCTAAATTGATTTGACTGTGTTCCACATCAAGGCACAGATATGCAACATGCAACCTGCGAAACAATAGAACCCAGCAGCCCTTGAGCATCAAAACGCAACCAACGTGAATTGCCAAGTATGGGAAAAAAATTGGGCCAAAATGGCGCAAGAATGTAGTGTAATAAAGAGTGCAATGATGTGCCATATGCGCTCAAATCCAAAGCGTTCTCAAAGCTCGCCACAGAGCGTAGCAAGAGCGAACAGGATCTCCGCCTGCCCAAATCTGGGATGTGATTGTGACACCGTGAGATTCTTCTTACGTTACCACAAAGCATCTCAAAGCCATCCAAAGGGAGATTTCTTTGCAGCATTTTGGAGCAGCTTTTGAAAGTGTACATCGTGCTCTTGAGTATCTAGGCACCGAGCTGCTCTGAAAATAGTAACGCCATTGATGCGAACTGCCGTCCTGCAAAGATGCCAAAGCGATAAGTTTTCCAAAAACTGCTCCCGGCGCTTGTACACGCTTTTTGTCGCATTGCTACACATTTGTTACGCCGTTTTCATGAGGCCTTCTTGAACATTTTGCTGACTCGCTATGATTCATTCCAATTTCAAACTGTATCATATACAGTACATCATCAATCGTCATCATAATATCATGGTGTCATTGTTTATCATGTGACGCATGCTCCTGGAACCAAGAATTTGCATGCTGGCTGCAGTGCCTTGGTCGAGATTCTGGCGGTGTTCGATCGTCTCCGGTCCGTCGTGTTGTGTCGAGAAAGGCCATATATGGTCATATATGGTCATATCAGTTCTTGTCGGATGTTCAAAAGCTTTCGGGGCGCATGGCTTCCACTTTCTTCCAATTCGTGTTTTGATATGGAAACTTATTCTCTTTGCTGCGCTGTAGTACACTGATGCACGCTGTGTACAGTGCAGCTCTCTGATACATTCTGACACGGAGTCATTTGCTTTTTCACTTCACATCCCGAATCTCTTTGCGCATTCCCCGAATGTTCTCAACGACTCGTTTCTTATAAAGGCGTCTGGCGTCCCAGCAGAAGAAATCGTCACCAGCATTCACGTGGCATGGGAAACCTCGCTTGAGGAGAATCGCAAAATCTCATGATCACACCTCTGACTTTTGGCACCGTGACGTTCTTTATGCTTCGTATGACATGCGCTGTATCACGCCTAAGAACCCTGCCGACAGGATTGCGGGCTTCCAGAACGCCACGGATTTGCTGTTGCTTGTCCTGATTAGATCACAATTGCAACAAGTACGAAGATGCTTCACAGACTGACTCGAATGACACCCTATGGCCTATGGCCTATGCCAGTAGGATGATACCACTTCCAGCACAAGAATGCAACACTGTGCAGCAACAACAACAACAACAACAACAACAACAACAACAACAACAACAACAACAACCACAACAACAAGCACAAAAATATGTATTGTACTGACAAAATACATCAAAATACATCAAAATACATCAAAATACATCAAAATACATCAAAATGACAAAACGCCTATCTGAAGTACTGCAACACTTAGAGTAGCAAAGTTCCACACCTCTTCAGATCTTGTGTTTCGCTCTGGAAGAAAGAAGCTAAGTTGGTACGGCGAGCTTGGTCGAGCCTGCAGATCTGGTCTTTGTAAGTCTGATCAATTTTGCTTTGTCAAAAAGCTCTTGCAGGGAGATCTAGTGAGTTTCCTGGTGATCCAAAGCCAATCCAACGGCGTATTAATGCGTAGAAACACACAACCCAAAGCCACACTTTGGTATCCATAGGATCGGGACTTGATTTTCCTTGCTTGCATGCCGCACTTGTCATGTCTTCTGCTGATTGATGTACGTATGGTACGTTCAGCTTTGCAAACCTCTCTGCAAATGCCCATAGGATTCCTCTATGCATCTATAGGCCTTTTTAGGTCTTTTAGATTTCGAAGCTTGCCCTACGAGTACTTGGAAATGTCCGCACGTGCTGCTTTGGTCAACAAAATATGTCAACTCCGAATCTATCGTTTGTCTTTTTCTCTTTTGCAATCTCTTATGTCCTTTGCATGCTTTATCAAGTCCATGCAGCTTGAAACACAAAGAAAATTGCCTGAATTTGCCCGATAATTGCGGAAGGTGCAGCTTAAAAACAAAGCCATTGCTATCGAGGCACGACCAAGTCACCGTCAAAATCAATGAGCGAGGACCCCATGCTAAACCTGTGGACGCGATGCAGGTGACCAGGTCAGGGTGACGAGCTGTATGGCGAATCAAGACAAGAACTTGCATGAACAGGTTTCAGAACTTATGATCTAAACAAATATATCAGGGGTTAGTAGGGTAGTGGTGTAGATGTAGTGTAGCGATCTTTGCAATGATAATGCAAGAATATGCAATAATATAATCCTATGACATACTGGTAATGATCGCAATCAGAACAAAGGAATCCATATGGATCCTACTCTACAGGGCCTCTGTGAAAGCCGAACACACATTTGAAAATGATTGAGATCCTGGGATCCTCACGTATAAGAGATGCTCGCAGACGGGGTGGCACCCTGCAGAGTAGGCGGCTTTGCAAATGAAGGCCCTGACGGCAGGTCCAGCCTCAAATCTTTTGAGGCAAGAGCTTACAGTGTCTGCACTCGCTCAAAGGGTGTCTGCAATGCTGCGTTCTCTCTATATGGCACTATGTTGTATCACTCTATGTCAAGCACTTTGTACTATCTTGAGAATCCTGACCGGCCCTGTTCCCAGCCATGCCCTTCATCGAAAAACTGATCTAAAGACTCTCAAACCTCACTACATGCATCTAGCAGGGCCTGGACTTGGATGAAGCACATTGAGGCACTGTATCACGTGATGATATGCTGATATATTTTGTGGTGGGTCATGCACGGAATGACATCTATGGCTGGCTCCAAGATTAAAAAGACAGCAGAAGCTTGTGAAATCTTGTGAAATTAAAGTCGCAAAGCAGTGAAGAATCAGAGTCATGCAGGTTTAGAGTTGGTAAGAAATGTGTAAAGATGCTTCAGAGTGCTGTGCGTTTAGAACGTCGGCATTTTGTGTTGAGAACCAGGGAAAAGAATGGTCAAGAGGCTTCAAAGAAAAACAGCTATAAGGATCTATAAGGCGCCTATGACGGCTGAAAAAATTTCACACCATGAGCTTCCAACTGTCTGTTTGTTTCAAGCCCCGGACTCTCTAATCGTCTCCCGCGGAAAGCAAACCTCACAACAGCTGCAGAGACTTGGAACCAACACCGGTAGCAACAGCTTCACTACAGAAGCTCTGAGACTGGTGCTGCAGCATATTCAGACTCCTTGTCCTCAAGTTTGTGGTAGTAAATAATTTGAATAGATGTGGATATATGTGCTGGTGCCAGCCAGTCATAAACTCATGAAGTAGCATCAAGGCAAGTGTCAGCTTACAGCCCAAATGTTTGTGCCAACCATATGTGAATGCATGGATTGGAAGATCGGTTGCAAGAAATAGGTAGACCATCGTAAACCCATTTCTTGAGGTCAATTACTCACATCATCTCCGATTCCTTTCATACATGGTGCGTTCTTGCTTTTGTCTCAAAATGCTCAATAAATCTCAATACAGCGTTTTTGCACTTGCCATCACTTGCCACCCTGTGACACCAGTGCCCTGCAAAAATCTGCAATGGCTGTCCTTGCATGACACGTGTTGCGGAGACCGGCCTGCTAGCTTTGCCATCACATCTGGCAACCTGGACACGGACACGGAAAACAGTCGACAAGGGATCTCGTGACAAAGAACGAATCCTATATGAAAAAATATTTCAAGAATAATGGTCAGTGTACGTACAATTAAATCATCAATTGTAGAGTAAAACATCTATAAACAATTGCTGTAACTATTGGAATGTGATCCTCAGAAACCGCACTCAAATGACATTGCTGAGGTTCGGTTTTCCCCTTGCTGAGGATAAAATAGCCAGCTGTGCCTTTTCATGTTGACACTCCCTGTGATGTCCTGTCCGCTGTCCGGGGTGTCCCCCCAATCTTCAGCCGAGCAAATCACAAGATGTGACAGGAATTTGCAAGGACCTCAGGCATTTACAAGCATCCAGCCTGAGAAGATTTCTGCAATTTCGCCACTACGACTCGTTGATGAACCTTTCTACCCTTCTCTGGTAGCGAGTTCACCGCCAAGATCATCTCGTCTCGGGCCTCCCCAAAAATTCTATCCCCTTCACACAAAATTGGTTCTAGGCGTTTGCAATTCCACGAATTTAGTGCAGTTGTGAACAGTGCATGCTGAATAAGCATCTAGATTCCGAAATTGACACCTTGAGACAAACACAAGAGCTGTGGAGGCAATGTATCAAAAACACACGAAAAACAAAAAATCATGCTGTATTGTGCTTCGGAAATCAAGAAACGGGCATGCGTGATATATAACTACACTTGTAACATAATGACATAATGTAACATATCAGTCTGAGCGTGTGAAGAACTTGCAGGTGTTTGAGTTCCTTGCTGAGGCAGATTTACAGAGGCTCTGTACTGAGTTTAAACTTGAGTGCCTTCAATGTTCTTTCGTAATAGGAAGTGATCAAAACCAACGCATTCTCACCAGTGATGCAATGCAAATACAAACAATCTTCGCCTTCTTCCATGGCAAGCGCTTCTGTAGATCATCTTCACCTACCATTGGAGATGATATGTGCTTCAAGTCTCACAAGGATTGTCCGAGTCTGAGATACCATATTTTCGTATAAATGAACAACTAATTTGGAGACTGCCTTGACATTCTGAATCCGAGTGTGCGCACTACACATTCCAACTGCAGCACGAATTGTGCAATTGTCGCCTATGGGAACTTCATCATCATCTTCTTCCACATCCTGACAGGGGTCATGAAAGAGCTGCATTTATCATCAAACCCACTATTTGCGCTTGGAGAACTACTGAAGAAACTTGAAACCTTACTGATCCTTGCTGCAGTAGCAGGTTTAGCACTATGCCCAGTGCCTGATGTGGCTGAACTGCCGCAAGCGGTCTAGAATGTAGTTCAAAGACGTTCTTGCCAAATCCCAAAGACTTTCAAAATCTCTGTTGCGTTTTTAAGCTTTTGTCTGCCAGCAGACTTGTAAGCGCTCCTCGGACTGCTCGTCATCATCAACCAATTCGTCCTCCTCATCATCCTCGAGTGTAGCAAGTTCGGCCTTCAGGTCGAAGATGTCATCTGGTTCCGTTTCGTCGGTGGGATGGTCGAAAGCTAGTGCCTGCGGCACGAAAACCATGAGAAACCACAAAACTGACTATGAAGTCTTCCACACCAACATTCTGAACTTCGAACAAAAGACATTTGATGGTCCTAGATGAAGAACTGCTGTCCCTACCAGCCAGTCTCCTCAAGATCTGTACATGTCAATGATCCACAACTTGCTATCTTTGCAAAGCTAACAGTGGGAAAACTGCCAGCTTGAACTCTTCCATTTTGCCATATTTTTCCCATCTTTATCCATCTTTGATAGTCGTTGATCGTCCCATGTTTCGACGTTCGCGTTTTTGCTGGCGCCTCTTCTTCGTCTTCTCCCTCGGTCTCGCGAGGCCCGCTCAACACCGAAGCCATAGATGCCATAGATCGCTTGCCAGATGGCTTTTTTGGTGCGCGGAGTTGATCAATGAAGCGCCGCCCGACCAGAAGTTGCTCGCCTTAGAAGCAACACAATAGACACAACTTGGCACAGAGGAAAACGTTCTAAAGTTCGTGTCTATGCACTGCACTCTTCTGATGCAAATTTGCTAGGGTCTGCAAGACAAGTGCTTTGCTTGTTTTGAATCGTAGGAGCAAACTGGATGTTTCTAGTCCATTCTCAATGTGTGCTTCGAAGATGTAGAATGTGCCAATCTCAGTTAGTTGGCACTTTGACACATCGATTGGCAAAGGTATCCCAAAGTGCATCTCAAAATTACAGTGTATCTGTGGTCTGCGAATGATTCATTCTATGTGCATTTATGTGCATTGTATACCTTGAACTGCATGGGAAGGAACTGAAGGCTGCTGCCAGCAGCGCTCGGAGCTTGATTTCACTGTTGCTGGGCAGGAGAGGAGAGCCGGGACTCTCACAACGAAAGAAACTCAACAGACGGCCTCGGCAGCTCACTTCATTCCTGTACAAATCAATTGACAACAAAAGCAATTATGTAAGCGTTTGATGTGAGACCGAACAACAGACCTTCCCAAAACGTGGTATGTTCATGTATTTGCAGACTTTTTTATTACAGTAAATGCTACAGTTTACTATACAATTCCTGGAAAAATTCTGTCACTATGAACTATAGGTATTGTGTGAAAGGAGAACTCGGGACTCTCATTGGTCATTCCAATATTCAAAAGTTGACACCGAATAATACTCCAACTTGGTTGACAGACTCTGACATCATGGATGTTCGTACGGATTCATGTGTCGCTGCACTGAAGCACCAAAAGCATCCAAAAGCAGTATTAAAGACATGAAAACGCATTTTTCAGAGTTGGTCGTATTGTCGGAAGCCGTGGGAGCATTGAAATCTGCCGCGCTAGCATCAAGGTCCAGTGACTTCGACTCAGAAACAAGGAAATATGTTTTACGAATAAACAATTACTTCAGGATATTTGTATTATGCTATACTAGACTTAGACTAATGATAAGTGTGATTAAGTGTGTATTGTGTGTTTGTATGTGCAAGGGGAGACGGCATTCCAATCCCTGTCACATGTTTAGGCGTACAGAGAGAGCAAGGGTCAATCCTCGCGGCAGAGGCACTGCTGAAAACGTATCTGACACTTCCTGGGTGTCAGGGTACAGCTCGAATAGGTTTGAGGAATCAAACGAAGGAAAGATGCAGAAAGGATGAACATGGATGAAACAAAGAAAAGCCTGCAGGACAAACAAGAGAGAGAGAAGCAAGATGTTCATTGCCATCGATGTCATATTCACCTCACCAATGCCCATTGTTGCACCGCCCCTGTGGCTTTTGCAGTGTATGTGATTCTACATGGGCATGCAGCATGCGCAGTTGTAGCAAAGAGTGGGTCAGCTGGGTGGGAAGTTTAGCGTCTCTAGATTGTTGCCAGCAACCAGTTGTCACTGGACTGTTGAAGAGAACCAATGACTGCATGTCAAATGTCTACAACACAGTGCTCAAGTCTGCTCAATTGAAAAGTATGTCCATGAATTGCCATGAAGGAGGCGAAATCCAATGAAATGCATATTAATGCTCTCACTCGCGCTTGCTAACCAAAAAAAATAGTTTAGTTTATTTTAGATCATTTTAGTTTGTTCATTGTGGTTCATGTTCATCTCATGTTTCTTGAATGCTCGCATGCTCTGGATCTCGCTGTCGCCAAGGTGCCCAGATCCTGCTTAGCCTTCGTGACCGTCTGTGGGTTTCCAGGAAATGGAAGCAAGCGAGCCCGCTCCGAAACATCCAAGATATTTGCCAAGAAGAGTTGGAACCTTTGCAAGGCACTGTCTCGCACTGTAGCAACAACCAAGACAATGCAAGAATTCGGTTTGGAAATGTTTAGAAGCTCATATGGCATCCGGCAGTGAGCCCTGCACGCACTGCGTTTGCAGATCTTCTAGAAAGCATTACAAGAGTTCAGAGTGGACTTCCAGTGTAGCGGAGAAATGAGTCTGCAAAGTGTGAACAGAAGAAAGTCTACAGTAAGGTTTACCAGCAACAAAAATCTGCAAGTGGATACTGTACAATAGCTATCTAGCTGCTAGCTCATTTCAAAATCTGTGATGGCCTGTGAAAACTGACTCTGACTCCCGACCTTCCAGGATGGATATTTGCATTCTTGGAAATGATGCCAAGGGCAGCGTCGAATCGGTTTTTGCCTTCAGCAATGCAGTAATACACGAGAGATGAAGAAAATACAGCGGATTGTAGCGGCATGAATGCCCGTTCAATGCAAAAGTGGTCATACATGATCCTGCGTTCTCTCGTCCTCATTGCCCATCAATTCCACAAATAAGATGGATCCGCCTTTGAGATGGGTAAGCTTCCCAAAGTGCATGGACCAGTATGCAAAAAGACGAAGCATCCTAAGCAAACGCAGCTGACCAAGGGAAAGAAAAATATCTGCCGCATAGACCTGGGGTCCTCCTGGAAATGGTGGGTTGCGGAACTTTCGCTTCGTACTCAAAGCTCTGCCTATTTTTCTACTATAGCAACTTCCTACTTTGACATTTGTTCAAACCACACCAAATCGCAGCACTGATGTACAAAGCAGATCCCACCTCGGGTCGTATAAACACCAAGAATACACCAATGTTTTTCCATACATCACTTGAATGTTTTCTGTCAGTGCTCTGCATTGCACCCCTTACAAGCATGTTCTCTCATTTTCTGTTCACAGCTGTGTGCATTTGGTGGTAGAAGGCTGTAGAAGGGCACATTTGAAATAAGCTGACCCGTACTGTATGGACATCAAGAAAATGGCAAGCATTGCTTTCAAGGATGCTACACTATTCTCGGTCTTTTTGACCACTGAGGAGACACCATCCCACTCACTCTCGTAATATACTTTAACAGAAAAGGTATAAAAGAGCGCGAAAGCTTTTTCAAACTTTTGGGTCAGAAAGATCAAATGCTTAAGCCATTTGCAAAAGTTTGCCAGTTGTAGCGTCTAATCTTAGAAATTGCTGTCGTGGTAGCTGTAAGTTATTTAGGCTATTACCAGTAATTCCGGACACTGCTGAGTTCGATGTTGGTCTTCTGGCGCCATACCGTAGTGTCCCTCGGCCACCCGACATGAGGGGCTCTGAATAGTGACCGCCATCGAAGCGACGCCGAGCCATCCAGGAGAGGCGCCTCAGACCGCAGCCATAAAGGATTTGCAGGAGCAAATTTGCAGAGAATTCTCAAGACAGCAGATTGAACATTCCATGGTAAGCCTGCCACAAACCGGCCAAGTAGGCTTCGTCACTCTCCGCAAACATCCTGGAAGTGAAAGATGCTAAGAACTGCGGAATACTCAAAAAGCCAGCCAATCAGATTCTGAGTCGGTTCTGTGGGTGGGTGTACACATGCGAATCACTGGTTGGTGGTGAGGTCCAGGTCCACAGCACAAGCCGATGCAAATCTAGTATACCAACGATCCGCTGCTGTTGGAGAATGATGCTTGAACATGCTTGAAACAGGTGATCTGACATGAAACACCGATTGTCCTGCTGGGGCTATTGAAAGGGTCTTTGCTCGAACACCTTCAGTGTTTGCCACCGCTGGATAAGCAGGGTATCAAAAGAAATCCACGCATCCAAAAAAATTAAGAGAATCATTTTAAAAAACAGAAAATCATGTTTAAAAAATAATCAAACAAACATGTACGCGCATCAAAAAAACTAAAATTAAACATAGGTCCAAAACTGTCCAAAGTGCAATTCTTACTGCTAGCAACAACTCTCTCGTCATTTCGTGCGTGTCACAACTGAAGTAAAAAGCAATCTTTTAGGCTAGCAAAGCAACCTTCCGTCATCTCTTGTCTGTTGGATGCTCAAGAGTGGAAAAACATGTTTTGCTGCTGGTGGTGGTGGCGGTGGCGGCGGCGGTGTTTTGGTGACGACTTTGATCTATTATAGTGGAAGGTCATGGGATGGAACCACATTTTCTTTCTTTCTTTGTTTCCCCTGTCCTAGCCTCCTTTCTTCATGCCTTTCTGCTCTTATGTCTCAACTTCTTTGTTCTTTACTTTTTCGTTTCTCTCTTCCTTCATTTTGCTTTCTTCGTTTTTTCGTGTCTTTCCTTCGTCACTTGTTCGTTTCCTCATTTCCTTATTTCTTTGTTTCCTCGTTTACTCGTGTAATAGCCGTCGTACTCCAACCGAAACAAGTACAACTACGACTACCACTACTAGTATGACTACGAATACGACTACAACTACCCCCTTCTGCTGCTACTTCTACTGCTCCTGCTGCTGCTACTGCTACTACTACTACTACTACTACTACTACTACTACTACTACTACTACTACTACTACTACTACTACTACTTGTTGGAAATGTCCGTTTCCCATGCTATCTGTAGTATTTTGTATTTTGTACTTGTAAAAACGTTCTTCCTTCCTGCCGGCCTTCCTAAGTTCCTGCCTTCCTTACTTCCTCCATTCCTGCCTGCCTCCCCACCGTCCTTCCTTCCTGCTTTTCTGCTCCTGTTCTTTTAATGTTTTCTTTATCCTCGGCAAAAAAAAGAAAGAAACATGATCCTCAGAAGAAAAAAATTACCCCTATTCCCTGTTTGATCTTCTGACAATATCAATAACCACCACAAAAAGAGCACTGTCTCGATAGCTTGCTGAGTCTGCACATAATCCAGAACAGCATCCATTTTATCTTCCCTTTGTAGCATCTTCTGATCTCTTCTGCTGAAAATGGAGACTTGCCATTCATTCAATATCAATAAACCATTGCTGAGATTATCGAATAGTGCCCAGCAATGAAGAAAGACAGGGTCATTATATTACCAACCCAAACAATGCACAAGGGAATTCCCTCAAAATTATCATGTATTTGCATCGTTTGATCGAGAGAGAGAGAGAGAGATAGAGATCGAGAAAAAACCGTCATGTGAGTATGAGTCATGAGTCATGATCAATCTGCAGGCCTCAAGCTGTCTAAGGCAGGCACGCGGCTGCCATGACGATAGCTTCCACAGTGCAACCCCATAGCCTAGGGTTTAAGCAGAGCGGTACTCTTTCAGACTTAGACTGCGGACTGCAGCAAGAGCAAATAAGCTCACAATGAAGACAAGTTCAGAGATGTCCAGCAAGAAATCCACAACTGTAAGGTAGCTGGGAGTAACGTTGCATGTATCGGGCTAGAATGAGTGGACCTTAACACAATTGTGATCTGGGGGTATCACATGCCAAACCAGACCAAACGGCACAAGCCTCGGCTCCCACAAGGCCATTCTTTAATTCTTTACAAGTTTGGAAATCGTTTTCAGCATGGCAAGATCTCCCCGGCCGCTTCATCACCAGACCATACTCGACCCTCTGATCACTGATCTTCTGAAGGCAAGCCAAGTTTTAGCAGTCAAATCAGCTCAAACATGCAGCCTGGTGAACCTCCAAGTAGTGCAGTGTAGAGCATAGATTTGGGCACATTCATCATTAGTACATTTACTTAAAAAAGAAAACATAGGTGAGAGTGATTTGGTGATACTGACTCAGTCTGATCTTATCCTTTATGGTATGCATTTCCCAACACACTCATTTTGGAGTGGCTTAACAAAGCGAATTGCACACTGAACCAACCTTGTGCTTTTTGTGGTTGGGTCTTAGTCACTATATACACATAGTAACTTCTTCTGGAGGAAAACACCAGACAAACCTATACATTTAGTACATTACAGTACTATATTCAGAAGAATGTATTGCTGCTTGTTGAAGACGATAACTGATATTCGTGACTAATAGTGAGCCCAAAGCACCCCCAAAAAAAATATGACAACATAAATTAGTAGGTCGGGAATAAAGAGTGAATTGCAGCTCAATACCACATGGCGATACTTTGTTCCAGGGTCAAGACATGCAACTCTTCAATCAAAGCCTTTGTGATTACCAGAATCTTGTGTAGTGGCCATTCCAATCAGCTACAACGAAACTTAAACTTATAACTTGATATCATAGTATAGAAATGATATGTACAATATTGTACAATATATAATTACTACATTATTATATATTATTATCATACATAGCATTGTATGGCTACGACAAAGATAACTTAAGAGAGCTTCGGAGAGCTTGAGATTGCTTCAGCCGGCTTAACTTGAGATACGCTATATAAGGCTCAGGTAGCTTGAGATAGATTTCGAATGCTTAACTTAAGAGAGCTAAAAATTAAGATAGCTGCACACCAGGCCGATCGACAAGGTCAGACTGAGCCCTGAACCAACATCAAGTGGGAGGCCGTCCATAAAGATCCCTGAAGGGCAGCTGTCCAGCGGTGTCAAGATATTTGAGCTTTGTGCCTCATGCTGCCTTGAAAACTATCAAAACATATCAAAGCTTTAAATGTTATCCAATATTCATTCACTCACTCAGAACACTACAGCATAGTAGATGCGCCAAAATGATGTGATCTCTCACACAAGAGAAGCACTTTATCTTATTGAAGCTATGAGAGGAAAGGTGCAAGCCTCATCCACGTCATGTGGGATGACCGGAGCAGTAAAATGATGTGGACTGATCTCGACATGGACATTGCCTTTGGCCATGGCTTTGGCCATTGGCCGACTGCCTAGAGTCCAGAGTCCAGCATTAATTCAAGACTTCGACGGACAGAAAAGCTCACTTGGACAATGTTGCTCTGTGGCCGTGCTCTGGCAGGCCAAAGAGAAATGCAGAAAATGCGCTCGAATAGCGAATCATAGCGACATTGGCATGTCAGAAGGCGGTGACTCAGATCGGCTGGATGTGAGGTCCCTGCAAACGGCAAATTCTGTCCGAATTTCATCGTTCTCTGCCATTTCCCTCTAGCCTACTCAATGTTTTTTGAGTCGTCAAGAGCAAAACAACTACTTCAAATTTCAAACTTGCGCTTTAGATTATCCGCATGCCAGCAAATCACATGCCAGGTTATAGGAGTTGCTGAGGTTTGCACCCTCCTCGGAGCCATTCGTTCCCAAGCTAAAGCACGTACTGTCGGCTGGCGCTCTTCAGACTGTTTGTCCGATGCCTGAACATGGCTAATCAATCCAGCTTTTGTGTGAAGGCATCAGCCAAATCAGGTGGAAAACTGAAAGATGAAGCAGTAAACCTCTTGAACCGTTTCTTCCACTCCAGCTAAACTTCATTGAATTTCCAGGGTTAATTTCAGGCCTTCGGATCGGAGATTGGGGTTGCTTCACTGGCTTGCCTCAAAACAGCAATAGGACGCATGTACACAACACTTTCAACACAGATTTGCTGGGGTCGTTATCAGAATCTGGAGAATGAATCTATCTATCTATCTATCTATCTATCTATCTATCTATCTATCTATCTATCTATCTATCTATCTATCTGTCTCTCTGTCTGTCTGTCTGTCTGTCTGTCTGTCTGTCTGTCTGTCTGTCTATCTATCTATCTATCTATCTATCTATCTATCTATCTATCTATCTATCTATCTATCTATCTATCTATCTATCTATCT
>DF241791.1:0-35740 GCA_000507305.1 Breviolum minutum Mf 1.05b.01
ATATATATATATATATCTATCTGACTGAGGTCATCAAAGTGCTAAGCTGAGAATCTAACCCTGGCACAAGGACCTGGAGAGTGCTAACTTTTCCAGGTTTGACTGATGTGGATGATTTTCAATTACATACTGCCATCAAATTAGGCTTCACAGGAATTACTTCTGAGAAATTTGGAAAAAAACATGCAGCTTTCAGGTTGTTTCTGAAAATCAATGGAGATCTGTAGGAATGCACCTCCATCACTTGGCCCACGCCCATCTCCTGCAGGTGTTGAAGCCAGGCAGCAGTGCTAGCAACTCCACGTTCCAATGAGAGGCAAGCCAAATGGGACAAAGCAGAGGGGGTGGGGCGTCAGCTTTCATGTTCCGGGAGTCTTGATTATGAGATTTGATCTCCAAAGGACTACCAATTCGCATCACGCTCGCCTCTGCATTTGACGAATGACGAATGTCCATAGAGAAGCTCACCATAGGTGAAAAGATTTACCAAACTCTATACTGCAGGAATGAATGGCATCTGCTCCTTTTGGAAGTCCCAGCCAGCCACCAAAGCTGCCACCTAATTTAGGCAAGTGTGTGTTTTCAATAGTGCTTGGAGTCCATTATTGTCTGGCAACATGCCTGAGACCACTGCTTTGTCACCTGGTTGGAACGGAGACGTTTCCTCGTCCTCTCCCTGCGCAAAGCGTGATCAAAGACGTTGGAGTCCAAAAAGATATCTACAAATAGAAGGATCCATAGAAAATATATAGAACGTACCGTGACTTGGTGCCACGCTGGCACGCATTTCTTGGTCCAAATAATAGTCATTTGAATGTCAATCAATCACTGACAGCGGATGGATGATAGCAAACATCTGGAGCAATTGCTGGTGTGAAAAAACAGTCATCACGAGGAAACTGCTTCCGACAAATTGGATGATTCAACGTTCATGGAACCTCAGCATCGATGGAGACAGCACGTGGAAACAAGCCACGGAGGCTGGTTGAGGTGGTTGATGCAGAACCATCACCAACCCTGGCAGCTGCAAGTGTCGGTCAGGTAGGGAGCTGGTTGCCAATTCCCAAATCATGCCCTTGGGAAATGTTGGGAATGGATTTTGGGAAACCATTCTTTTTTAAAGGGTTCTTCTGTCGTCTTACAGCTAAGGAGGACACTCTGAGCCCCTTCTCTTCCTCAGCAACTGCCACAGTCAGCGGCTTGGAGGCAAGCTTTCCAGACACACCATGTTACCATGCATTTGTTATGTTGTCATTCATGATATCACCTTGGCCCCAGGCTTCGCAGCAGGCAATGACTTGGCGGTATGCAGCATGCAAAATGATTGCACAATACAACTGGAAGTTGCTTTTTGGCCCAGTTACTGCGAGTTTTCCATGCCCGTTCATGAATATGCATCAAGGGAAAAACAAGAAGTTGAATGATGTAGACAAAGAAGCATAGACCATCAAAGCAAACGGAAGCATGAAACAACTCTCTCTCATGAGATGGACCTGGACCTGTGATCAGAGGATACTGAGCTTCCAACACCTTTCTTTGCCACTCCAGTACCAAATGAAGAGTTGGCGGACCATTTTTGTCTCTCCCCCCTGGCACACATCAGTCAATGTAACTTCAGATTTTATGAAGTTACTCTTTACACCAGCAACCCTTGTGTAGAACAAACATCAGCTACCAAAAAATCTGGATACAACCCATTTGGGTAAATATCATTGGCTTACAGCCAAGCTATGACGATCTGAGTCATGGACTTGGACTTGTTGGTGTGATTGGTCGCAGGGAGCATGGAATTTCGAAGTCCCGGATTTTGACTGGTCGTCTTCTTCTCCTATTTTCACAGGGAATCGATTGAAAGTAAACGACCACAATCTTCAAGCTATACCGGCCGCCTGTGATTTCATCACTCTTTTAGGTTATTGATGATAGTTTGCAGAACATCAGGTGTAAGAAAATATCATATATCTATACACAGTATGCAAACCCATATAATAGGATATCATGATAATTTTTAATATTCTGTATCCAAAGATTTCCGGAAATGAAGTGTCCTTGAGCATGTCAATCAAAAACCTGGCTGAACGCGCTTCAGAAGTGGATCTATTGTTCCATCTCATGAAACTCGGGTCCAACCCCTTCAGCAATTCTTGTGTTTCCTTTGTCGCAGGATGTTTGTATCTCACCTGGACCAATGGCACAACTCCCAACTCTTGTTGTATTGGGATTTACCATTGATACCTTACTAAACTAACTTGTTTGGGAGTTATGCATCATCATACATCTGCTTTCAATGTGGTGTTTGACGTGTTTGTGGGCGGATCATGGCGGATCAATTCACAACATGCCAGCATTGCTGCTGCTTTCGAACAAGTCTCTCTGTCATTGAGCTGCTGGTGAAAACTGCCTGCAGGGTCCCACTCCATGACAAGCCTTTGTTGCATGATGAGATCCTTTTCAAAAAATATGGTCACCAGATCAAAGAGGGGTGCTGCTAGCGAATGCCCACTACAATTGACAAAAATGCTAGAAAACAAAACTTCACCCTGCGAAAGGAGCAATGAAGGAGAGGCAACGCAGCAACAAACGCAGCATCAGAAGATATGATAAGCAACGCGTCCAGAAGCAATGCAAAAAATATGTATATATTAATATATATATGTATATAACTTTATATGTATATATATATACTGTAAGCAATACGAGAGGAGCAACGCAAGATCAGCGATTCGCAATGACTTTGGGAGGAAGTGCACGGGAACTTCATTTCAATTTGACAAGCTCCCTCCACGCGGACGCGCATGAAATCAAGAGATGGTTGCCTGGATACGAAATAAATACACGTGCATTTGACCGTGATGTCACAATCACCACGCCGGGGTTGCGAAGCAACGGAAAAAGAATGTTGCACAAGGCGTCGCAGGCTGGAAGAGCGTGAAACCATGAGACTCTAGCACGTTGAAGCGTAAAAGAAGCATTTTACCACGGTTCACCCGATCGAAGAGCACAAAACCGTCAAAGCTTTGCCTTTCAATTGGTCCCTCCGGCGCCCAAATCAAGTAGTAGATTTTAAGTGGAATCGCAAAAAAATACAAGACTCACCCTTCCAAGACTTGGCAATGCGACATTTCAGGAATGCAGCAATGTAAGGATCTCTTCATATCTCTGCAATAGACGGCAAGATAAATCATCCAAGATTCAGAAATTCATTTAATCTGTGCAAGAAAAGGGCAGCAAAGAAAGTTATCTATGCACCGGGTTCCTTTGCAATAGGATGTATACAAGATGATCTGCCCCAAGAAAGCTGGTCCACTCGCCTCTCTACCTACGTTAGATAGTTTGTAATACGTTCAGGAAAAAAACTGAACAATGGGTCCGTGATGAATGCGTATCACAGAGTTTCCATGTCGGCAGGATGTATCCGAACAAGTTTTTGCACAAATGTACCTCTGCAGATCGCACCCCTGCTTTGCCTCTCCTTCAAAAAGGGCGTCCATCTTGAAATTTTTGAAAAATCGTGTGACAATAAAAATGAATCAACAAACACAAGGGGCCTTGAACGTCATGCTGTAAAATGTATCAGCCATGCAAACGGTGGACAAGCAGCTGCAGTCACCCGGTCCTGACGTTGGAGAACAAGTCAAATGAGCCCTGGCTGATGATGAAGAACTCATGCCTCAACGTTGCAGCGGGATAGTCCCATGATCACAACAGAAGTACTGCATAAATCACCTTGTGCTACCTATGGAAGCAAACTGACCGTGGTCCAGATTGTTTTGCTGCTCAACCCCTTGAAGGCATAGCGCAAACGGTCCAAATTTTGTCCTATCAACTGAGATTCACAAGAAAGAGGAAGATCCTTTCTGTGTTGGTACCACTTGGCAAAGAATTCGTGGTGGTCCAAGGGTTTGAAGATAAGGTTCATTTGGGACTGCCACCACTACCACTATTTCAGCTGCTGGGATAACTCGTGTCGACTGGGAGTCTCACCCCAGAGTTCCAGCTGCAGCAATTTCCCCATCTGGTTGCACTTGGATACGGCCTTGTCTGAAACATCCACTGCGGAACGGCTGATGCCGTTGAAGCAACAGAAGCAAATAGACTTCTTGAAAAGCTTATCCAAGTGGGTCTATTTTTCATGGTCTCACTCTGAGGTAATCTGCGCACTCTCCGCGCTAAGAAAAGAATATGTGTAAAAAAACGTCCGAAAGGTCCGAACGACCTAATGGCTTGATATACTTCGCCTCCAAACGCATCAACGAAAGTATTTCACCAATTCTGTATACAGGATTGCTTTACATGAGATGCACATGTCTATATATTCTACGATATTCTACGCACGTACATCATATACATATTCATTCACATTGAAAGTAAGTATATACATGGGATACATGTACTCATATGAAGGATCTGTGCATGATATGATAGATGCAATAAATACATTTGTGTATAGTAGATATATAATATACACGATCTAGCTGCACATAATAGACAATAATATGACATAATATTGTCTATACATTGCACCTTGTCTGTTGGTCACCAAGCACAAAAGCTGAGGACCATGCGGGCTCGTGAAGCCTCACATTGCAAAAAAGGATTCCTTCCTAACAAGACTCCTGCAGTAACCTTTCTGCACCAACCATAGATGGTGTATGGCTACGATGGATTTTTTTGCATCAGTGGCTTGTTTCTCTCTTGGGCTAAGACCATCGTGCGGATATTTTCCTCGTCCTCACACAAAAAAAAAACGCACGCTTCCAAGACAAAACTAACTTCATCAACTCAAATCGGCAGAAATTCTTCGATGTGCCTTTCCAAGTGATCCACGCAGGTTGGGATTGTTCTTGACCGCCTGGCAGCAGGGCGGACTTCACCGCGGAATTCCTTTTACGGTGGCCACTTTTTTTCGTTGTGCCTTCACGATGAAGTCCACCTCTGAGCTGGCCAAACCTGAAAGGGTTTGACGGGAAACACTTGGTGTTTGTTGGGTTTGATTTCGTCTTTTTTTGTAGATTTCCATGATTCTTTCGGAAAAAATCTACGTCAGTTCTGATTCGGATATCAGTTGACAATCCAAGGCTTCAGTACTTTCATAGGTGGTGCAAGATGTCAAGTACCACGATTCTCATTCTCATAGATTGAAGCCTTTGTGAAATGAAAAGCAGCATGTGTAAACTGCGCTTTGCCCCTGCCCTGCATTGGGACCGCGGCCACCAGAAAGACCTTCCTCGCTTTCCTCACCATTGCAGAGCAGTTGTTAGTTGTTGTGTTGCTCGACAGAAGTCTAAAGCTTTCAAACCGGAAAACACTGCCGGAGTTGAAATGCTCACTGTTCATCCACATTAATATCCAAACGACGGCTTTTGCCTAAATTACATAGTTTGCAAGAATCTTCATCTTGTTCAATAGTAGTTCCATTCAAAATCACTCTCTAGCAGCGCAAACCATTGCTGCCCCCTCAACTGTCCTGCTCAATGAAGGCAAGCTTCTTCCTGAATGGACACGTCGCACAGTTTGAAGTTGAACCAACATTTTTTCCTATTTTGCATGTTGTCTCCGGGCTTTTTAGTGATATCTAAAGGCTATGCTATCCGATAGGATGAAAACCCTAAGGTGAACTCCTTAGATGTGAATACCCAGCGACCTTGGCTCAAGCATGATGTCGTCCATGCGCCGCCCTTCGTAGATCGCTGGTCGCCTACTATTTTAGGAAATTCGGACGAAACAAGTGGGAAAATGGGAGCATCAAGACGGATGACTAATGAGACCATTGAGTACATATAAGATGAGACTATTGAGTACATATAAGAAAGTTGTGAAAACGAAGTTGAACAAACCTGAGTCTCAATGGCAACAAACAGTGTTGTTGTCTTGTATCCGTCCGCCTTGCGAATTTCAGCTTTTCATGGAAGCCCACCTTTTGAAAGTCCTGGATACAAAAGTCAGCAGTTGCGTGTGAATCAATCCCCTGTCCGGCAGCATTCAGCATTGGTTCAAGTCATTAATTTCCGGGACATCTGATACAACTCATTTCAGCAAAGGAAGGCCATAAATGGCCATGGGAGGTTTGTCAACTAGACAACTACTATCAATTCAAGAACAGCTCAATTCCCAACCTCTCGAGAGAGGGTCAAAAGCTCCAATGGCTGAGCTCCCTTCCTGCTACGGTGAACGAAACCCGGCAGTGTCAGCGATGTCATATCACATAGCAGAAACCGAAACCTAAATGTCCCTGTCCCAAAGCGCTATGATGTGACATCTTCACACGCTAAACCGACAAAATATCACCAGTATCTGAAGCTAATACTTAGCCTCTGCATCTTGTGGGCTGTGCGAAGTGTAAGAAGAAAACATGACCAAGACACGCCACAATTGTTGCAACGTTGGGTCGCTTCTCTGTCAGCCTTGCACACGTCCAAGATTCCACAGGATGAGTCCGTCAACGAGTCCGGCGATTGAAAAAGGACCCTGGAAGCACCATCCAAGCTTCCACACGTGCGGCCACCAAAGTAATCATAGTTGTACAAGGTGGCACATTCATACCTTTACCCAAAATTCCAATGTCAAGGAAAAGAACTACTTGTACACAGTCATCTACCATTGAGGGACTGGCTCAGCACCATGCTCATCTTCTCGAATAACCTCAGAAGAGTCAGGATCTGAAGCTTGGTATCTATGTCCACAACCCACAGTCACCTTCAAAGGAAGAGTCTCTCAAAGATCTCAGAGCTTATATGGACCAAATACCAGTGCAATTCAAATGGTCTAGGGCCCTAGCAGACGCTTCGCCAGCCTGCAAATCATATCTCCACCCCAACGAAACATCTTCAACGAGAACGTGAGAGTGGTGGGAGGACACCTTCCTTTTAACAAGAATGTTTGGGGTCCTGGACACTGCTCAATCTGAACCTGCCACTGCAACAGATTCCCCAAACACAAAAACATTATCCAATGGTCGACGGCCCGTCCGAACCCAGTGTGAAGGTCGGTTCAGGAAAATGTCGAACATTGCATGTTCCATTGGATTCACGGTGTATATGTTTGATTCGTTTGAAATGCCAAACAATCTCCAAAGACACAACACAGAGCAGGTGTGCAGATCGGTTTGAGCAGGGCATAAAAAGGGAGGCTATAGTATAGGTATATTTGAAGGAAGAGCAGCAAAACAACAACTACAACTGCCTACATTGTGCCTGCTTCGGTTTGTATCGGAAGAATATACAGTATCAGTTGTCACCTTGGCTAAAACACAAGCATAAACTAACCTTCCAGGAAGGAATTGAACATGAACACAGATACAAATGGCCCCCGTTTGTCTTTGCCGGCACACAAAACCACCACCCAGCTACTGTTCATGTCTTTCTTGGGCCTTGATAATGTAAAAGCTGGTACCTTCTCGTCCCGCTTCAATGACACGCTCCTGGATCGGAGGAAAAAAAGATGCTGATCGAAGTAATGGCCCTATTATTGTTCGAAATCCTACTCCCATTTTGTATGAAGAAACCTTGTGAAACGTTGAATATTCTCAATTGAGTACCATCATCCATATGGTTTTTATGCAACATGGTAACAACTAAACTACTAAACCATCTTGGCAATCTGCATCCATACAAAACATGCCAAAAGGAACGCCAGGTTGAAATGAGACTGATGTGAGAGCCGCTGCAACTCTGGGAAGTTCAGCACGTGGAAGCTGCTTCCTGAAATTTCCCCGCCAGGTAAGGAATCAGCTTCCACGTGGGAGATAGCGTTTGCAATAATCAAGCAATGTTTAAACATGCCAGTTGGACTGAAAAAGCGGTACCGCTCCCAAAAAAGTCAGCAGCTGCTGGAACCTTTTTTGAAAAAAATGTGGCACAATCCACGCAGAACTTGTGGCCCTGATGTCTTGGGGCCAAGCTCTTCTTCACTCATTTCAGCCTTGTTGCCTCGTTTCACCTCACATGTGCTCAAGCTTCAAAGCTGGACCTAGCTCTGCGAAAAGACTTCCCTACAAGTATGGTAATCATATTCATTTTAATTAGGATTTTCAGATTGACATGTATGCTTTTTCAGACATCACAAAAAAGAACGTAACACTTTTTTGAACCTCGTACGCTATTTCGTTGGGGTCGATTCGGTTTCCAGACCAAAGCCCATATTTCAGAACATTTGACCGTTAACCGTTAGTAGTTCTCAAATGGGATCATAGAATGACCTTTCTCTTGCATGGCTTCGCTGACTTAATGATACCTCAAACTATCTGAACAACAAAATCCACTTGCTTTGACAGAGCAACCCTGCTTTGGGTTGCCCAGCGAAACTCATTAGCTTTTGTAGGCCAGCGGTGCAGGCATCTCTGGAGGCTTCCCCCATTTGCTGAAGTGCATTTGTAACACCTACACAGCTTCATGTCAAGTCAAAATGACTGCACCAAGGCAAGCCTGAATTCCGAGATTTATCAATCGTGAATCCTTGTGATCCTAGAGAGATGATGTCTTCAGTCGGAAATCGTACTACTTGTCACTACCATTACACTTGCTCTTGCTTGTCCCCGTGGCAGTTTCAAGGCAAACTCGCCACAGAATCCTGGAACATGGAACCAAGCAGTGCTCGAGTGAGGGGTCTTTGATTCATGATGTTTGATGCTCCTCCAAACAGCGTCAATATTGAGCCGCCGCACCTGATGTGTCGCACAGAGGCTCTCTCCGATTCCGCTGGCGCGGCTGAATCGCCCTGCAGGCAACTGCATTCTGTACGACAATTCTTCACGAGACCATGTACCTGTGTGGAAATATCATATGCCTGTTGCACTCCAAACAAGAAACTACCCTGCAAACTAGCCCTGGCAGCGCCCCCTGAACAACACCATGCCAGGTATTTTCTTGCTTTCATCGCTGCTTGCTGTGGTCTTAGACATAGTGGAAGTGATTCCCTTGCACCATTGCTCCTTTGGGTTTTGTTCACTGCCCATGGATGTATTTACTAATTGTCTATGTGTAGTATCTATGTTGCATTATACAGTATAACAGGTTGCAAACAACATGACTCATGGTTCTCAGTGATTCAAATGAAAGGGAAATCTTTCTAAAGCACATGTTCCATGTCTACACCGGCCATTTTTGCAGCATATCTTTGTCATAAGTGCTTTCAGGTTGGTTACAATTCTACCCCAAGAAATAGCTGTTTGTGTATGAGTGTGTCCCTGCGCTCTACACCGGGTTCTATGTTGCTTGGTTCATAGTACCAGTCAGAGTATTCAAAAATAGACGTGTCTCTTCTGGTACTGCGTAACTTCTTTTGCTTTTCTGGCTTTCCAAGTATAATTCGAGAGTGTTCAATTGAATAAAACCCAGCTGGAACCAATGCACTTGAGATCCCCCACGTTGTCAGGGTAGATCCTATCCTTAGATATGGCACAGTAACAGAACCAAAGGCAACATCCCTTCGGCTGAGACAAGCAACGCTGCAAAGCTTGCAGTGATTGCAGCCCCTTCCAACACCTTGCAACAAGGAAAGCTACTTGTAGATGACTCGAATTGGGTTCATCATGATTAGGCAGCATCTGAATCCTGTTCACTTGGCTTGAGAGGACACTATTCCTGAACTTCACCTAGCTCCAAGTTTTGACTCAGCCCTGCACAGGAGTGGGCATGGTGGCAGGAGCCAACCAGTGGCTTCTGCAAAATGTTGGTCTTGGACTATTTCCAATGTTGTTCTTTTTCATTCTCAAAAAGTGCCGGCAGATCTGTGTCTTTTGTGTATAGTGCACATAGTTGGATCCTGTATTACTTTCGAAATGGAGGCGTATGGCTAGTCAAAGTTATTTTTCAGTTGATGCTAGCGGTGACAAGAGCGTCTCCTATCCTATGAAGCGCTGAAACACTCTGAGTGGAGTGTTAGCTGCTTGAAATTTGTGTGTAGCAATTGGATCCAAAATGGCTATCAAATTGCAGCTGACAGCTGTGCCAAACACATGGTAAGCCAGATCGTTGCTATTCATTGAAAGTTTTCAGGAACTTGTTTTCAATCACAAAGAAGCCTTGCCAATCCCATCCGTATACTCCCATCCCACAAGCTTCCAGCCACCGGCAAACAGAGGAGGGTCCTCCAGGTCAACCTCACATGTCCACTGAGTAGCCCATCTCATCTGATTCGACTCCAGGTGGTTTATGAAACTACAAACCCAAGAAATGCATCATCCAATACACGTAGATGTAGCTACGTTTTCGGTCGACTGAAAATTACAAGGTTTCATCCACTCAAAAAAAATCTAAAGAATGCCCCTCATCATCTCATCCAAATTACATTACATCACATCCATTCACATTCCATCACTATCGCCGCCACCACCACCACCACCATCATCATCATCATCATCATCATCATCATCATCATCATCATCATCATCATCGCCATCATCATCCCATCATCATCCCATCATCATCCCATCATCATCGCCATCATCATCACCATCATCATCATCATCATCATCATCCTCATCATCATCATCATCATCATCATCATCATCAACGTCATCGTCATCGTCGTCATCGTCATCATCGTCATCATCGTCATCGTCATCGTCATCGTCATCCTCGTCATTGTCATCATCGTCATCATCGTCATCATCGTCATCGTCATCGTTGTCATCATCGTCGTCATCATCATCTTCTTCATCATCATCATCATCACCATCATCATCATCATCATCATCATGATCATGATCATGATCATGATCATCATCATCATCATCATCATCATCATCATCATCATCATCATCATCATCATCATCATCATCATCATCATCATCATCATCATCATCATCATCATCATCATCATCATCATCATCATCATCATCATTATCGTCATCATCATCATCATCATCATCATCATCATCATCATCATCATCATCATCATCATCATCATCATCCTCACCATCGTCACCATCGTCACCATCGTCATCAGAAGAAGAAGAAGATTGATCACAACCCATTTCGTCAAAGGCCCACAATTTCGTCTAAGGCCTCCACTCGCGCAAGGTATGACCCAAGCATGGCTTTGAGTTTTACAGCGCTTGAGCTAGATCAATTTCAGTGCATCTCATCACCGAAAGACTGTAAATGGTATATTGTGCATACCAGTAAGTAGTTGCCTTGTGATACGTAGCTCCAGAAATTTTCTTTAATGCATCTCAACCATGCTTGGAAAAAGTTCGCAGAATTGTTGGAGCCTGTTTAAAGAACTGCGAGGTGGAATGGCCATCAAATCCACGCCAGGCTTCACTCAATCTGCAGAGGCTTTCAAGTGAACGCAGTGAACACAGCGAAGGGGGAACGCTAGGCACTACACAGAAGTCTGTGGGAAGGTGCCTTCAAATCACCCTTTCACAAAGTGTGTCACATTTGGAAATCGCAAGGTGTGTCACATTTGGAAAGTCCCTCAAAGCCTTGAACTTTAGAGCATTCAGACTTTCCGAGTTTTGATGCGCACCATGGCATATTGACATTATACAAATAAACAATAGAATGAATCCTAGATATCATTCATCTTTTCCACCAATCTCCACCAGAGGCTTATGGCTTTGCCACTCGCCCAGTCCGAACTGGAGGAGGCCTCAGTAGCCAGGCTCCACGACAAACTGATGAAAAATGTCACTGGAAAATGATATACAAGTGGCTGCAAAATTCACAGAAATACTCAGGCATGGAAAACACTGATCACAATATACAGTATTGGTTGCCTTCGAAAAAATAAAATAAAAATAAACATGAAAAAAAAGGAAGGATTCCACCAACGAAATGGCCCTGTCTGTGTTAAACATGGCATGTTAAGCCTCCAACGTTGGACCCGGTGAGAAGGCCACCGCAAAGACACCTACTGCCTGGTCGGTGCCCTCCCGGACATGTGCCGGCATGGCAAGCTTGCAGGTACCATCTGCGGTACCTGAAGATCAAGTGAGCGGTTTCAACATCGAAACAACCCTCGAAATGCACCGGAATTCAATTTTCAGATTTGATTGCTCTAAGAAGAGCACACAAAAGAAAACAAGATATCCAGATTTAAACAGCAAAAAAAGAAAAACACTCAGCAATGGATCTGAGGCTTCTGCCAAACACGCTCATGTTGCCATCCTCTGCTCCCGTGGCCAGCAACGTCCCAGCCTGCATGGACGTTGATGTCAAGACGGTGCAGACGTTTCAATGCCAACGATGCGACCAAGGAACTGGAGAGAAGGACACGGCACGGATACTGCGACCGCTGTTGCACTGGCGGGAGTGCAGTAGGAGAAGTTCTCATGAGTTCAATTGTTTTCTTAAGTAGGATTCAGGTCTTCAGGTGTCGTGTGTTCAAACCACCAAATAAAGCATCATTATCCTGCGCCGGTACGAAAAAGAACGAAAAGTCTGTCCAAGACCTCGATTGCCAAAATACAAACGCCGGTGCCAATGCTGAAAATCCTGCAAGCGGCTGTCTCAATTCAAAGTTGTTGGAAATAAAGCCCGTTCAAGCAGAGAGTTCAGGATTCTAGTCAACCCTACCCAGCATCACATGCTTGCAAGGTCGTCCTGCACTGACCTTCAGTACCTCCAACTGCAAGGCTCATGCCATCAGGCGAGTACGAGACAGCACAAACAGCGAAGCCCAAAGGGCTCAGATTCAGTTCCTTACAGTGCATTTGGTTTGACAACGAGTTTCTCATGTTGAACAAGCTCACATATGTTGACCCAGCGCAGCCATAGTACTTCCTAAGTGCCAGTCGAGTCTGCCTTGCATCGACCAAATGATGACTTCTCCAGCACTAGATCCTTAGAAGTGGTGCTGTTTCAAAGTAGCATTGAAAAATAAACCAAGCGCTGCTCATGATATGCTTGCCATCATTTGCGGCCCGGACCACTGGCGAGGCCCTGTATCAGCAAAAGCTCAGAGCGGCAAGTCCCAGCTACACAAGAAACAGCTGATTCTACCATTTGCGCCTTTGCATGCTGCGAGAAATTCACGGTTTTGACGCACCCAGCATGGCCCTGGGTGGAAAACATGCGGCAGCTGAAGATCACCACAGCAGAAACCAAAATGACTAAACCAAACGGGAACAACTGCCGCTGGCCATGGTCTAGCGACAGGCTACACATCATGATACATGTCCCGCATCTCCAGCCTTAAGGATGATTTCGGGCCTCTTCTCGGTCACCTACATGCAGACCCAAAAGATAGCCAGGTCTTTAGGGCAAACACAATACCAACCATCTCACAAGAGTGACATGCCTTCCACAGCCTCACCGTGAGGTCCTGACGGCTGACAGTGATTCAACGATCCAAACAAAGAAATCCAACGGGCGCCTCAGAACCAGTTCCAAGCGTCAGCCTGGCAGGCTAGAAATCAGAAACTTCGTATTGGAAAGTTTGTAAAGGTTGTGTACCCTGAAAGGGTCATTTGAAAAAAAAAGACACCGTGAAATATGAAAATGGAATGAATTAATTTAAAAAAGTGGTGAAAAGACTTCATAATATATCAAATTCATGCACGTCAAAAGTCCACTTCCCGGCTTTCAAGTTGCTTTTTCATTGCATAACTCGATGCCAGCTGAACGAATCCGAAGAGAAGGCAAGGCTCGTCACTGATCCTGAATGCCCACTGAAGACCTGTGTCTCAGGTGAAAGACCCCCCCCCAATTCTGTCAACAAACAGCGACCTGATTCTTAATCTTTAAACCTTAAATGGCATCTACATGTACCCAGTCTAACATTCAGAGACCCTTTTGGTTGCCTTGGTGGCTTTCCCCGTGTCAAAGTTCCAGACGATTGCAGTCCTGCATTGTGCGGATTTCCACGGGAAGAGCCCAAAACTGACCGGGAACACTCACAACAGGGATTGATTGAATAGAATAGAAATACACTTTGCACCTGAAAATGGATGGTTGGAATACTAGTTTCCTTTTGGGATGGCCTATTTTCAGGGGCTATGTGAGTTTTAGGGAGAGTAAACCCATGCAAAAAATCGCTTCAGCCTCATGCAATAGTCGTTTTCCCTGTAAGGCTCCTGTCCAAAGATCCTGTAGCCAAGAGCTGGCCATTGGCAGAACAGGCCTCGTGAGAACGTGTTAAGGCTTCACGAGATGATTTGCTATAATTCTTTTGTCAGATAATTGTTAGTTTTTAGTAAGGTCGTTTTTATATTTTGATGCTTATAGTTTATAAGTTTAAGTAAGGTTTCCCTTGTTGCAAAACAAACTGTGAAAATCTAGAGAAGAGATGTTATGAATGTGTCCTGGCCCCGGATGCTACGCTTACCATCTGGCCCCATAGTAGCGCATGTCTGGGAACCCCCAGCAACACCGGCAATCGGAGCATGATGTGCTCGGAACTCCCTTGGCCACGTAGAATCGCACAAACTTTCTGCAAGAAAAAGGACTTTCCCAATAGACGCATGACCATCGCAGAATCGTCTGCCAAGGTGTTCCATTGTCATTGTGTGCTTGCGGTCACTGTAGTCTGAGCCACAAGCTTTATGATTTCTCCGGACGTTACGCTGCGGAGTTGGACATGTCCATCCTTTCGGAAAGGACATTACAAATTTCATATCAACAAGTCACACTACAATATTGCGAAGGATGTTTTAGGTGTTTTTTTTTCAAAATGTACGTTTCCCCTACAACCAAAAAAGGTATTTTTAGTACCTGTGCGCTTTTCATTTTCCAGCAATCTAAATCGAAATGTCCAGCCCTGCGAAAAAGGCTCTCTGAGTTTCTCTGAGCTGATGACCATCATACCCAATACCAGCGACAGACCTGACCTCACAGCATTTGACAGCCACCGTTAAACACACGACTACTGCGACTGATGTGGCCGGCTGAGCAACCCAACGCCCCAAAAGCAACTCCTGTTACCACCGAACTACAGCCCTCGATTGTCCTGGCCCCCAGAGCATCGCTATAGATCCCTCACTTCACGGGCATGTGCCGCTTTAAACTGTATTCACTATTGATTCAATTCCTTCTCATGAAGTAAAAGTTCAATCTCTTCCACTTTGCTCAACAAACAACAAAAATCATAATACAAAACTATTCTGGTGACTCCGGGCTCCTTTCGCAGTTCCCAGTTTCTGCACCTTGCAACCCACCGTAGTTTCAATCTGCTTGACCGCTGGGCTTTTTGACTCTGAGACCCAGGACTCCAAATCTTCGTTAAGCCATCGTCATAGGTCGCTGCCAAGAACAACCTTTACAAAAAAAAACATGTTGGAGGTTGCTGATCTGATGCATAATAAATGCTGATGTCAGGGTTACTAATCTGGACTTGCTGAAACCAAACTCCATTTGGTTCCTTCGATAATAACACAAGTTTCGGCCAAGCCACTCCGGATAACGGATGGCCACGACCTGAGCTTTCTCATTTGTGTTGATGGACAAGAATCCGGCGAACTTGTATATGTCAAGCATGGCGGATTTGAAACATTGTATAGATTTATATAGATTTATTGTTTATCGATTAATCCCTACTGGTGCAGGATGGTATCTAGTAACCACATCATTGATTAAGTTTTGTGCTTGGAGTTGTTCTGTTCCTGGAGGTGCTCCCGAACAGGTTGCACCACTCAGCACCACTAAGTGAGACACCGTACACCCATCGGACAGCTTTGCATCTTCCAGGGTCATCGCGGGTTGCAACACCTCCAACGAACTCTTGCAATGGAACTATATACTTCGATGCCATGTCAACACGTCTTTACGGTAAACAAGTATGAACTTGCTACAATATTTCATCCTGCTGCAAGATCACAAACTACACCCGTTCTTGTGACTACACCTCAAAATTCGTTTGAATAGTGACTTCACAATAACAAATCATAGAATCTATTTTGACGAAGCGCCTCCCGTATAAGACCGTCACGCATTCCTAGGGACACCCGCAGCGCACCTCTGCGTTGAACGCCAGCATCATGTTGAGGTCTTCAGCACGCGCCGCCGTCTTGATGGCGCTGATGAGTTCTCCCACCGTTTGCAAAGAATGGACTCTCATCCTTAGCAACACCATGTGTGAATGCCATGTTATATACCAAGGTGTTGATCCTCGCCTTCGAGAAGCAACTTCTATACAAATACCAACGAACCTAGTTTCGTTTGTGTTGCGTCTGTGGTGATAAGATACTCGACTTTTTGTCTTCTGATCATTCTGACAATTTGCTTCCAGCAAACACAGCCCTGCTGAGCCAGGTGCTTTGCAAGCGGAATGCCATTCATGCGGGTGATTTGCAAGGAAAAATGTTCCTCAGCTTCCAAAACGGGCAAACTATACCTGCAAACACAAGCGCAGAATCACATAGCATCATCAAGCAATTGTCACTCATCACTAATGGCGGGAGCCAAATAAGGAGCAAAAAACAGCAGCAAGAGGCTTCAAGAGCATGTTGTGAAGCTACCAATCCACCAATCTAATCTACCATATCCAATCTTCACAAAGATCTCAAAAAATCCATCCTCCAAGCCCTTGACAGACTTCGGTGCACCTTTTGCCTTGGCTTCTTGAAATGCTTCATACCAAGTGCCCACTCAACCATCCTTGCCTCTGGCATCTTCGGCCTGGAGTTAAAAACGTGACTCTGTGTTGACAAGATGTTTGTTGTCGCAAGCAATGCAGCTCAACCAACTCAACTTTTTCGCTCGCACAGAGCGAAGTCAAATCTCAGAAGAGGATCCATCACTCATCCCAGCATTGTTTAGGCTGTGATCTAAGTCAAATGTAAGAGATCGTAAGATTGTGAGTCAAGAAAAGACTAGTCCTGGGTGGATGGATCCATCTTTTTCAACTGCGCCCTGAGAAGGTTTGACCTGCTTGGGACGTACAAATACAAATGTCTGAAGGAGCTCTGCAGCTTCTAGAGATGGAATCGTGTCATCCAAGTGTCTATACAGGGAAGATTATAAAAGTGACAATTCCCATCTCTGTTTCAGACTCCTTTCTCCGAGTGGAACATCCATTTCTGAAGTCTGCACAGCTACAGCTTCTAAAGTTGGACTGCATAGTCTGCAGTGGAATTTCACGCATTGACAAGTCACTAGCAGCGGTCAGAAGAGCAAGCTAGATTTCAATCACTCTTCAGGCTGCGCTTCGCTGTCTGTTGCCATATCATTTCGGCGCCGACTTCCCTTGGGTTTTTTGGGCCTTGGTGCTTTTCAGCGTTTTAGCGCACAATACGTTGGTACAGCCAGGGTGGTAAGTTCCGGACACTGGGCCTGCACAAACTGCGACCTCAGCCACAACTGCACTGTGTTTTTTTTCTAAGGGGTTGAAATTCCAAATGGAACACATCTTCTATGATTTGGAGGTACTGCAGGAACCGGTTCCTCCAACGATTTTTGGGAAGACCCCTCTGTGACTCATGCGGCAGCAACGGATGAACTCATAGATGGAGCTGCAAAGTCCTGCAAAGGATTCTTCGTGGTACATTCCCTAAGGGGCCAATAATATCAACGGAGAAAGGATTTCAATTTGAGACAGGGTTTCTACAAAAAAAAAACCTGACAGATTCTGAAAAAAAAAACTGACATATTCTGAAATCAAGATAGAATTGCAGGGTTGGACAGGAAATGCTTGAGAATGAGAATAGACCTTCTGACCCCCCTTTGACCATGGTGAGTCACGGCCTCCAAGGTTTTCCGGCTCGCCCCGTCATCAGTTCCTAAGGTGAATCTGACTGAGGAACTGCAAGAAATCAATGTTGGAACTTGGGAGCTGTGAAATTAGGAGCTTTCCTAACAACTCCCCTGCGAATTGTTCTTAAACTCTACCTTTTTTTCAAGGATTCGGATTCTCATCCAAAAATCCACCCCATCATGGCATGCCCAAAAGATCTGAGTCCACCAGCCATAGACTTGCATCTCTCCAGCTTCATTTCCAGTGATCAACAAATGCCCCGCCTTGGAAGCTAGCAGCTGAACTTCTATTTATGTTACAAGGTGCCAACAAAGGAGCCCTGGCTTTGAAGACCAGCCCGAAAAGAAGCTTCAAAGAGATTGAAAGATATGCCAGACTCATATGTGTGATATCTTTGTATATACATATACACATATACAACTACACACATATACACTTATACACATATACATATACATATACATTCCTTATCATAATTATAATCGTTATCATCATCATTATCATTATCACTTTTATGGTCATTATTGTATTGCCAAGTTATTGCCATTATTATCTCCATTCGTATTGATGAAATCCTTCTTACTACTATCATTATCGTTATCATATAGATTGATATGTTATATATATATATATGTATATATCTATACATACTGTGATGCTATTTCAAGAGGCTTCAGAGAGAGTTGCTTGTTGCTTGGCCATCACCTTGAACCCCCCTGAGGCATCGACAGGAGAGAAGCCCATGCTTTGAAAGGGTGACGTCGAATGACACTGGCCAGGGTTGGCGCGTTGAGGGAAGATGATTTGGTATGCATAGACTAAGGCATGGACTATGCAATTTTTGATGGTCATGGTTGCGATGAGATGGTTACAAAGAGACCTTCTGTTCATTCTGTGTCTTCTGTGTCATTTCTCGCTTTTTTTTCCGCTGCGGTTCTCCTCTCCTCCTTCAGTTTCCTGCCTTACACGCCGTGTGTTCCCCTATCCGGTCAAAAGGTACCCAGTTTTGAATTGCTGAAGATAACTGGGCGCCGACCTACTGTGAATTGTATAATCCTATCAAAACTTGTGCTTCTGAGGAGTTGAGGCGAAAAGTAAGAGATGTGGAGCAAGACACCAAAATGGGCAAGCTTGACCTGGACTCGGCTTGTGCATGCGCGAGTCGTTGCACTGAAGAGCCTGATGTCGGAGTCAGTGGGCTACTCGCATAGCATGGCCAGGAAAATAAAGGGAAAATATAAATGTATGGCCTCTACCTTTTGACCAAAAGACCCGAAGCAAAAAAGTTCATGCATCTATCAAGAGATAGTCTATCTATCAAAAATACTTATAGATTTCAAGACTTCTAGATCTGAGGGGCCTTGCCAGGAATGCACCAAAACCTCGCTCTGGTTGTACCACCTGGAACTTAGCTCGCGACGCGCACTCTCCGTTGAAAGCACCGACGGCAAGCGAAACGCCGTCTCGTGAAAACCTCGATTCTTCATCTTGCCCTGTTCCATGGAAGAATCTTGGCCTATCAGTGTGGTAAAGCAATATATAGTGCCATTAATTGAATGATTTGTTCTAACCTGTCAAGTTCACTGAATATCGGCACATGCCCCTAGTAATTAACATCTGGTCAAATGATACGCAAGTTGTTTCCTAAACGTTGCAAGAAACAGGTCACCTAGTTTCTTCCAGTCACATCTATGCACCCGGGCGCCAAGGATTTCACTCCAGCACTGGCACGGGGCAGTTCCCAGACCTTCAAATCCACGGGACATCAGGTCATAAACAAATCATAAGGATCATAAATGCTGAGATTGAGGCCAAACGTCCAGAAACAGCAGACCAAGCATTGACCTCGCCATTGTCTGCACCTGAAGCACCAGGCCGCCGCTTATGGCCCAAACTTCCAAAAAACCTCCCGAGGGTTGCTGGGGTGCCAGCCTGAAGCAAGCGCCTGACGAAACGGCACAATGGTGCAACACTTGCCATGTTTACTCTTGACAACTAGTACTGCATTTGTTCAAAAGATTGACGTATACAGCTGTTAAATTGAGAATAAAGGCTGCTTTTCCCTCTTTCGGAGATGTCCTTACCCTCCACCAATTTCCATTTCTGCGAAATGGGGGATAAGGCGATTTCAGGCATGGAAGCCAATCAAAGAACATGCAGTCCAACACTTCCGGGGAAAGATACCAAGGATGGTGGCAATTTTGAAGATACAAACAGGGATATGAGGGGCTTTCAATCATTGATTAATTTTTGAAAACAAATTCTTAACTTGGAACTCTTGATCTTTGAGTTTCAGGTTCCACATTTCCATCTGTTGCCAGGCCATCACTGCCTTCCCGTAGTGTGAGAACGCAATGGCCGTGATGGTGCTGCTATGGCCCTCAGCATGGTAGTCAGTTGCAAGCTGCGCGACCCAAGAGAAGCCACTTGGTTCCCCGGACGGTGAGCGTGAGTTCACCTGTTCTGTCTAACACCTCGCAAGTGTTAGCTTGCAAATGGAAGTAGAAGGAAAGAAGTCGCATTTGATAAGGTACTCTTTGTTTTCTTTTCACACCATTGGTTTGTGAGGAAAATTCCATACTGTATATGACAGGTAGCTCAAATTTACATGGGTTCTGCAGGTGTAACCTTGTAAAGCACTTAAAGTATATATTACTGTAGCCTTTTCCAAGACAAGAGCCTGGTAACAACTTTCACGACCCGCCAGCCTTCCAGAGCTTCACATTGCAATCCTTTCCAACGGGCAGATCTTCAAAAAAAAGCAAAAAATGTTAGTTTCACCGGGCACACCGGGGCAGCCCCAGCAAAAAAAACAAACAGATCTTGAATCATCAAAGCTTCTGTCCTGTTGTTTAACAAATCTTTATTGCTTTTTCTAGCTAAATGTGAGTTGAATGACATGTGCATTTCCGGGTCCTCCGATCCCGTGGCCAGCGTTCGCCTGGCAAAGGCAAGTTGCGGGTTTTTCATGCCAAGATCGATAAAAACTCGGTAGATTATTACAGCGTGAAGGGTAAAACGTAAATCTATCAAAATCCTTACACCAATTCAGTGTGCCACTTGTATACACAAAAAATCTCATGCAACTGCTGGAGGAACCAATCCAAAGAATGCAGGAACTCCCAATGCAGGCGGAAAATTGCCAGAAACAACATCTACAGCACGCAATGCATTCGAGACGACGGTAACATGCCAGTTGAAACGAGTCAGTGCTGAAGCACAAGCTCTTGATACTACCCCGGTGTCCCGAGCAAACCTGCACATCAGACGTGTCTTGAAGCTGGTAAAAGCAAAACAGGAATGCCATACGATGCTGGAATCACCATTAAACAAAATGTCACAGGTAGGATCATCCATGAAAACTTGCGAATCTGTGAACTGTGTGTACTGAAAGCCCTGAAAGCCATTGAACTTCTCTCCAATCCGAGGGGCTCGAATCACCCTTCCAGTCTCTGTGTTCAACAATTTAGATGTCCTGCCAGGGTGGAAAGGAGCAAGAACACCAGAGAAAATCAAAACACTGCAAAATACAAAGGATGTCGGGAGAGCATCCAGAACAGAAAAAATCAGTCAACTGGCATTCATCTTGCACTGCATCTTGCTACCCAAAACTAATCTGGGCCAGCTCGAAGCACAACAAAATGCTACGTGCATCCCTGGTCGACTAGAGGCTGTATCTTTCTGCGGTCCCGTCGAAGCATCCAGTAGCAAGTAACTTGCCATTGGGTGAACTTGCCTGGCATGGAAGAGACTGAACAACCCGTAAAGCATGTCTGATCTGACAGCACGACATTCCACTGAAACCAGAGGAGTCAAAACCAAGTAGACTACAAATCATCAAATTGCAAGTACCGCCACGTAGATTCATGTAGATGTCACATGCAAGAGTTGAAATCATCAACTTCCTCTCAAGGGCTGGCCCTTTATGGGGGTGAATCGACTCACGCAAATCCGCCAGAAGTTCCACGGAGAAAATGGCCCCCATGTGACCACTGAACTGCCTGGCCATTGTGACCCCAAAACTCCAATGGTACCATGATCAAAGGTCCATAAACAGGTTTTGGCACAAGACAAGTTGTTCCCAAATTTCATCCAATCTAAATTTCATCCAATTTTTTGTATATACAACAGAGAAGCGTTTGTTAATATTACCATCCCGTATTGTAGGCAAATGATAACAATGGGAGTTTAGAGAACAGTCCATGTAGGCCAACTGTTTGTTGGGTTGATTTCCAGATCACAAAGCTCTTGAAGTCAAAGCCCGAACACTGTCAATGTGCACCTCATGAACTTCCCTGTGACCACATTCCACAGTTGCACCGTGCCATCCTTGGTTGAGGACAAAGATCGGTGTAGGTGCCACAAACAAATATGTATATATAATGTGTATATACGTACATATATTCATTATATTCACTAACAGATTCAAATATGTTGAACTTCTTTGTGAAGCCAGGAATCCAAGATTCTATCAAAGCCTAACATATCCTGTAATTTAGATTCCTTGGCACAAAGCCCAACACTTGAAGAGCACTTAAAGCCACCTCTCAGCTTGCAATATTCAGGAAATGTGCCTCGCAAAACAAATCAATCCTGAGCTAGCATCCACCATGCCCAGCACCAGGATGAGTCCGGACCTGCAATTGCGTCTTTCAAAGTGCTGCTGAATGCTGCTACTGACATAGCTGATATATTCTGAAAAAACGTATGTGATGGATCGCCAAATTTGAGACAAATACCATATATTTGCATCAATGGTGGTTTAATGGTGATTTACCATGGTAGAGTCCGAAAAAAATATTAAAAAAACTAAACAAACAAAAGGATCCCCATACAGGCGTATTTCTCATCCCTTTCTTTGCAACTTTATGGCTGGAAGCTACTCTCAAAAAGGCTTTAAAAAACACACACCACCGCACCACCACTGCCACAGCCAGCAGCAACAGCAACAACAACAACAACAACAACAACAACAACAACAACAACAACAACCACAACCACCACAACCACAACCACCACAACCACAACCACAACCACAACCACAACCACAACCACAACCACAACCACAACCACAACCACAACCACAACCACAACCACAACCACAACCACAACCACAACCACAACTCCAACAACATCACCTGCAATAACGATCGCACAACACAAACACCAGCTCAAACACAAACAAAAACCCAAGCAAGCAACAAAAACAGAGTAAATATGAAAAATAAGCAGTACTTTTCTCAAAAGCACGACCTGTCACACTTGACTATGTCTCGTGTTACACTGAGCTCCCAAGCTGAGCGAAGGTCACAGACTTCACTGAACCATATCGACACTCAAAGTTCCTGCATCCAACGTCTTGCAGTCGACCCCTGACCCCACAGAAACAGGCCCCAAGAAAGCACAAACAAAATTGGGCCTTTCGAGCTTGCCTGATTCTACACCTCAGCCAAGTGAAAAGAGTTCAGTCCAACACATGAAATACGAATCTGGGATCCTGGTAGGTAGCTCAGAAAACACTCTGTGATTTTCTGTCCACGAAAAGATACATGTAAATATCAATGTGTGACATACTCCTTGATTCAAAGTGCTGAAACAAGTTCTTCAAAACTGGGGGCCAGATGTTACAATTGTAAGATGTCTTTGTCTCAACGGCTATAGAGATGTCAAGGAGATATGTCCTTTTTTTCTTTGCTTCCTCTGGTGTAAAAGAAATCCATTCCTGCACCCAACAACTCTAAATAGCTGCTGCAGAAGGCACTCCAAACCGCTGCACTGCCATCTTCAAAGGCAGCTCCCACGAAAAGCCTGCATCGTGGGATTCCAATCTCAATTATGAAAATACTGTGCAGAATTAAAAAAAAAACAAGTGAACCAGCTGGTTTTTTGTCTAAAACATGTCCAAAGTCATTGCAAGAATCTTTGAGCCGATTTCCGTTTTACGATTCATCCAATCCAAAAGATTTTGTGATAGAGTGGTTCGAAACATGGCAGTTGTGCTCTGGCTGTCGAATCGCTGTGACCTCAACTTCCCACATCAAATGGGTTGTGCACCGAAATCTGCATGACCACAGCCACCATTTTTTTTGGTCAAAGAGATCGAAGAGAAATGAGAACGAGAAAGAATTTGGCAGATTCTCGGCCTTTGCCAGATTCACTTTTTAGAGTTATTCCACCTTTATAGCGTTCAGCGAAAAAAAAAAAAAACGTAATAAGGTCGAGCAACAATGCTTCCATCATACAAGCCAGCATCTTCAAGCGTCTGGTCAGGCCGCAGCACCTTTGTACTGCAAGTAAGAGTTAAATGGACTCCGGGTCCAGCCACCTGCGGTTCCGCAGCGGATTTTGGGGTAGGTTTAGCTACCCGGACAATGCGACGTACAGTCAAAAAGGCAAGTCTATGACAATTCTATATTTTCCTGCGGGAAATGAATGGGAAATGCTGGCTTTTCCTGATAGGATCTGAGGGTTTTTGCCAAATCTTCAAACTTCAAACACCAGCCTCCTTGATGGAGGTAATAAACTCAGCAACCGTTTGCTTGGATGTAGATTTGATCCTCGATGCGATCAAGTTGGGGGGTTTCTCGAAAAGGAGTAAGACCTTCTCCAAGCAGCTATGGCTAGGCTTCCGACTTCGCTAAGGAGCTTCCATTCATGCGCTGCACGACCACCGTCATAGGTTCCTACATCCCAGTTGCTTCATATCTAAGAAGAGCGAATCAAACATCAACTAATTGCATCCCCCTATCCTTGCAAATACCAATCTAAACGTCAAAGGAGAGTTACTCATAGCAATCATGAATCAAGCCTAGAACAGACATGCTCACCTTTTACATCCAACCATCCCACCCAGTTCAAACCCCACCTCAACCGCCATCAGGTCCTGCGGTCAACAGTTTTTTCACAGGCTGAAACAACTTCGCACTTTGTTGTCGTCGTGTGGTCCTCCATTCTGGTATCCTCTTCCTGCCTTGCCATCTTTCTCAGATCATCAGGTCTTGTAATAATGATTTGCCTCAGCTCACTTATTTTTCAGAAATGGTTGGCTGCTCTCCTGCTACATGACAATACATCCCACACTCTCCCTGCACTCAATGCAGCAATGGTTCTCAGGCTCTTCTATCTTCACAAGTTGATCATCCCCTCTAGGAGAAGATTCCTCGCGCCTGTACACATCGCCCCACCCACGACTCCCCGGGTAATTCGGCACAACTTTTTTCGGAGTCGTAAGGTACGAAGCCTTTGGATCTCACGAGTTCTCGCCTTGCGAAAGATGGCAAAGGTGGAGGAGTCAAGGCAGCTCCACGTTCAGCTTCCACAGGCCGCGGCCGCTCGGGTGGCATTGGTGCCGCCGGTGACCTCTGGTCATACATCATCCATGGATGCTGCAATTGAATACATGTATGGATATATATGGATATATATATATATGGATATATATGGATATATATATTATATATGGATATATCATATATCCCACAGTTGGCTCCCACTGTAAATGTTCAATGGATTTTTTCCAAGGCTTTGAAAATCACTGTTGCCGACATATCATAGATTTTGATATGAATCGATCAATGCAAAAAAACATCAAAAACCGATGTGTGAGATTTCACCAGCCTCGTCTGAATCATGAGTACGGCAGAACGGTTTCAATCCATTTTGATGCGTTTTTATGTCCTTTGTATCATCTTATAAGAATTCCCTACACATACCATCGCGACTGTGAGTCCAGCGCTCAATGCCGAGGCCTAAATCCCTAGTTGATTGCACACCTAGAACATTTGATTCAGTCCTCAGTCATCAGCTCATACGTTTGATTTTGCCATAATGGTGTACCTCTATAATCGTCTACATCTACATAATATACATATAGATATATTCAACATTCAACAAACACTTTGCAGGTGCAATCATGACAGGTGAGTGTGGCAAGGGTTTGATTAACTTCCTTGAGTACTGCTTCACCATCGAAACCACAGTGGCCTGTCTTCATCTGGCACAGCATTTGTCAGCCAAGCTGGAGCGACCAACGGAATATCTGTGCCTCAAGCCGTTCGGAAAGAGGTCGAGAGATTGACGTTTCATCACAGATCAGGTTCCCAAACTGGTGCGAAGATTTTTACATCTGACACTGAGACTTGACCAAAGATGTTCAAAGCATAACTCGATGTTCCCTGAATTATAGGTCATTGACTAATATGTTGTTGCTGTCTCACCATCATCATCACAGACATGGCACCTTGGTTTTGCCTGCTTTGGTCCCACCGTTCTTTCCAACTGTAGTATCCCGTGTCCATGCTCTCGGGTTGAGGAATCTCACGAATGGATGGCCTGAGCTCACTGATTTTTGTTGCATGAAGCACGAAGGAAGTCATGACACCAAGCTTCAGGCAAAGGCTGTGGGACCGATGGCTCATCAACTGCGACGATAGGAGCTGTCTTAACTGGACGACAGGCACAAAGCACCACGCAGACAATGATCAAACAGCACAGTGCACCAGCAGATCCAAAAATGATGACCTGAGTTGGATTCTTCGCTTAAAAAGCCCTTGAATAGCAAAACAACAAAATTGCACATTGTTTCCAAAGTTCTCAGAATCAAGTCGAAAGAATTTTTCTCAAATTTGCTGCATCCCTTCGGCAATTCAACCTCAAAAATCCAAGGAGCCAAGAGATAGGATTCGGCTGGACATTCATCCTGCAATTGCCATCCCTGCTCTTCACAGGTGATAACTGCATCAACACCTGATTCGCAAGGCGCCCTGCAGCTTTGCCCTAGAACTTGTGGCTCCTCACAGTTGAAAGGACCAGCACCTGGACGGGCTGCAATTGATTCAAAAAACAACAAAAGGAAAAGTGTGAACAACAACAAATGTTGAAAAATTGTGGAAAATCATCTGAACATCAAGGAATTTGTGAAAAAAAAATGACTCCATGTTCAAGTTTTTTTTTATCTGTTGCTTCTGGTCACTGCCTGTGATGACTGGGAAGTTCGATGGATTGCAGATTGCGCTACTGTACTTCGCCACTGTTTCTTGCTTGCGTGTGCCAACCAGAATGTCAGCATTATGCGAGAGTACTTCTATGGAATACAGTATGGCCTTGTCGCTGGAAATTGCAACTATGGCATCCACTAGCAGTTGTTTCAGAATCACAACACCTGCTGCATCCAGTTGAGAAGTGATGTTGTTACCCAAAGCATCAGCTTTTTCTTGTGTATCAGACAGAAACCACGTAGAGTATACTACCCTCACATCTCCCTCCGCAAGCATCCGAGCAGACTCATCGAATGGCACAATGGACACATCAAGTTGATTTGCACTGATTCCAATGAGTCCTGCAATCACTTCCCCAAGCACCAGCTTTACATCAGCATCCTGGATAAATTGCTCAGAATTGTTGACACTCAATCGAAGTGTGCCCGACACATAAACCCGCATCTCAAAATCTGTGACTGTTGTGGTGGTTTGTGTGTTTGTTCCGGTCTGCGTGATCGTTCGAAGGGTGCAAACTGGAAAGCTGCCAATCAGACCACCATTCGCTCCACATGTGAGACTTGTGGGTTCCCCATCCCAAGCATCAATGCATGAGGTCGTACATGACTCACCTGTTCTAATTCCATCACAGTTATGAACAAACTGAGATCCTGTGGGGAAGTTGAAGAAACATGCTTGGGCTACACAAATGGGTAAGGTGCCTCTCAGAGTAATGCTAGCATTGTCTGCGTCATTTTGTGCTGGCGATATTCCCGAGTCAGGTCCGGAGCAAGTTAGAGTTTGTACCCCATTCGAGGCGGTATAGCCCTTGTTGCAAAAAGAAGAGCAGCGATATGCAAAGGAAACATCAGTGCAAAGATGACCGATACTACTGTCAGAAATGGTCAGGTTGCAAGTCACAGGTTCACACTGCCCAGACGATGCTGTCCGAGCAGCACCATCACTACTACAGGTGAAAGCTGCATCTGAGCCCACATATCCCGATGCACATTGCTGCTGACAGGTCTCCCCAGTTTTCAGATTGGTACAATTCGTGATGGTTCGGTCACTCTCCTTGGGTAAGCCTGTTGTACATACCTCTGCTTCGCAAGAAGGAAGGGACCCAGATAGGGATACAAAGGAAGAACTCGGATTCCAATTGCAGCTCCACTCTTGCGCTGTACCTGAGGTAAGTTTGTAGCCAGCAGCACATGTCACAGCACAAGTCCTGTTGAAAGAAACTTCATTGCAGGTGTGGGCAATGGATGCGTCGGAAAGGGTCGAAGTTACCTCGCAGGTCAACGGGTTGCACTGTGGTGCCGTTCCAAGTAGGAAACCCGTACCATCACAGGTCATCGTACTGGAATTAGCGCTGAAACCCGACTTGCAGGCAACTGTACAGCTCTGTCCCGTAGTGAGTGCGTTACACTGTTCGGAGTCAAGCATCAAATCTGCAGTTAGCGGATTTGCACACGGATTTCCAACACAGTTAGGTATTTCTCCTGCATAAGTACCATCAGCAGAGCAAGCAAGTTGAGAACCCCAACCTGATAGGTGATAACCAGTAGCACAACTGACTCCACAAGTTTCCCCATACCTCTTCCCTTTGCAATTGTGAAAAAATCGATTGCTGAGTTCCAGATCTGTACATAAAATCGCTTCGCAGCTTGGAGTTGTTCCTTGAAAAATGCCCGAGCCCATACAAGTGAACTGCTGTTGATTGCTGTTGGATGCATAAGTGTATCCTGCTTGGCCACATGAAGCCTCACAGGTCTGACCTGTGCTTTTAGAATCACAGTTGTGAGATACACCAAGTCCACTTGGTAGGGAATAGTTGCAAGTCTTCCCAAGACAGGTGGGAAGACTTGCTCCTTCCAAAGCACTATCCTTGCATACGAAGACGGCAGGAGCAGTTTCAACCATGTCCTGAGACCGATGAAAAGAAATTGAACAAGCTCCAAATTGAAAAATTATGGTCAAATTACCTTCTTTTCTCTTTAGTCTTTTTTACTTTTCACCTCCCAAAAACTTCCAAAAACGTTTTGCGGTTTCGCCAGAACAGCAATGGTGAGCGTCATACCCGAAGCCACAGTGTGCAATGCAGGCTTCATCGTGCGCTTTGTCTGTGCAGTCATGCAAAAACTGCTGATCACCAAGTCCCACCTCAACAGGTGGAACAATTCGGGACCTGGCGCCTGGGGTATTCCACTCTACGTTGAAATTTTACTAAAGCTTCTAGCAGCTGGGCTACATGTTAGAATAGGTATTAAAACATCACCCTATTCGCCTATTCAGTTAAAATTCTGGAGATACACTTGATGGGGAATCATGTTGTGATTTAATTTTCTGGTCATGTATGGCCATTTTCTTATCATTAGACCTAGAAAACAAAAGGACTCAAAGGACTCAAAGGACACACGATCCCACTTGTGTCGCTCACCTGGGTCACCGAAGTAGAAGAGCATGGATCCAGCGATGCTAAACGCCTTCCAATCACTGTGGTGGTCAAAGTCACCGTCACCGTGGCGCAGGTGAGATCAGCAACCACGCTCTTAAGCTCAAGCACATCACCAGTGAGTTCACAACGATATTGCCGGGCTAAACCCTCATAACCACTGGCAGTTTGACAATATGCCCAGCAATCTCCACCAAATTCAATTTGTTGGCATGTGCTACCACTTCCTGTTCCAAAGGATCCATCTGGGCAGACTCCGGGAATGATGGCTGGGATGGTGCCTGCCGCAGGCAGGATCACTCTCCGTTGATTGGTACGCGTAAGCTGCGTAATATCAGGTATGGCAAGCATTTTATGCATTTCGTTCATGCATGTCCATTGAAATGTTGAATATATGATCTTTGTGTATGTGCATATATATATATATATATATATGCATACAGATGAACATGTCTAAATCATAGATGTGAAAACATAGATGCAAATGTAGGAGAATCGGTGTGTGTGTGTGTGTGTTTGTATGTGTGTAAATTATAAAATTGCATATATACCGTGCATTGATGATAGGGTCACATAGTGGTAGTGAAAAGAAAACTACGAAATCTGGGTATCACATGTTTTACGCACACCTTTCTGGCTTTACGGCCAGCATAAGGTATGGGACCAGCGATCCATCTACCCATCCACCCAGCCTGTCAGATGGCCACTTGCCTCGCATGTCAACTCAACTGATGTAACTCCCGTCAACTGGTAGGGCGCCACCGCAGACACCAAGCATTTCCCACCTCAATAAGGGCCAGGAAAAAGTGTTTAAAAGAACAGGGGCAAAGTCACAATTCACAAAAAACTGCAAGGAGATGAGCTATTCACCATGCGAGACGGCTTGTTGCACGAGGATCAGAGTAGAGAGATGTTTACAGTAAATATTAGATAACTAAATAATATGTACTTCTGCCCACGCGCATGCTGGGCTGTTGCCTTCTGTCTGCCAAGCCCTGCTTCAGAGAAGGGAATCTTCAACAAATGCTAGGGAAAAAAGGAAATTAAGTATTGCCAGAACCCCCAAAAGCACCTGTTTGCACGCTGCTGCAATTGTGGCTCAGCATTGGATTGTCGGGCACACCCTGAGAGCATGTGTTGATTCGGCAGTCTGGCCCACTGGATTGCTCAGCTGGCCAAGAGTTCTGCAGCGCGGGTGGTCTTCAAGAAGCCAGAGTTTCTTATCCAAATTGGTCTGACTACAATATTAAGGGTAGGAGGGGGGAAAAAAATCAAAGCCAATTGCCTGATGCTACTTTGCTACTCTGCCCAAATACGATTATGTTATATTGATGTTATATTGTATAATGATACTGTATAATATTCCAATGACTAGTCTTGACAATTCATGCCAAGATTGGTCTAGGCACCTTTTGTCTTGACTTCCTGGGACCCATGTCCAGAGTGAGATCTCGTTATGTTTCAAGTTTCAATGTATGTCTTCTCGCCCTACTTGCAAATGGTTTCAGCACCGTCCTCTGTGTTGGGCACGAACTCAGTGTAGCCCTGACTCGTGTCAGGGCCTTGACCACAAACCAAAACAGTTGCATTGCCCGAGATGGTGTAGCCAGGTTGACAAAATGCAGTGCACACCTTTGGTTGAAACGTAAGAGGACAGGGACTTCGGGGCGGCGTTGATCTCCCATGATACACTTTTTTCAAACGCTCAGGACTCAATGAATGACGACTGGCGATAGGATTGAACTTGTCCCTCATTCACTGTTCAAGTGGCTGTGCATATCCCAGAGTCAAAAAAACCCTACCTTTCTCAACAAAGTGCTTATTCTGCTCCACCAAAAAAAAATCCCCCCTGCCTGTCCCGTAACGACCCCAGCGCAACTCTCTCCAATTGCCGTCCCAGAGAACGGTGATACATCGGTAAGATTGCCACAGGGCTCTGGCTCACAGGTCGCCGCGATGGCACTGAAACTTCCCGTCGTGAGGCATTGCACAGCAACATCACCCACAACTTTGTAGCCCCTGGCGTGGTAAACAGCAAAAAAAAACACCTGATGTTTCCTGCTTCAAGAAGTTTTTACAAAATCTTTGCGAGATGTCGTACAATAATGGATACAACAAAACATACTGTTGCAGATCTTGATTGAATGTGATTTAATAATCTCATTAAGTCCTTCAACCATTTTGATCCCCACACCTCTGGCATTGCACATTGCAGCTCTGTCCACTAACAACTCCCACGCAAGAAGACACGTCAATGGCTGCTGGGATGCTCATTCCTGCAAAGGTGCAAGTAATCGCTGTGCAGCTGGGCAAATCAGCAACCAGGCTTCCATCACTGCACTCTTGCCTGAAATGTCAAGTTCTTTTTTAGCATGAAAGGAGGATCCCTGCGAAGTTCACGAAAAAGAACAAAAAAAACATGAAAATGAAGAATGCGAAGCATTGATTTGTTGCACGGGCTTTACTTGCTTCAAAAGTCTTCTTGTTCTTCCCCTTCGACAAAGTTTGTCAATCCAAGTTGCTCTTTTGGTGTGCCATAGTATCCCGCAGCACAGGAAACTGTGCATCGTGCTCCATGGAGAATGCCATTGCAATCGTGGCTTAAGGCACTACTACTGAAGTCGGAAGGAATTGCACATGTTTTTCGAGCACAACTGGGCACCGTCCCAGTGAAAGCTCCATCCAAGCCACAAGAATAGGATGAAGCTGTGCCTTCAAATCCAAAAGCGCAGGTGACATCGCAGCTTTGGCCAGTGACAGTTCCCACACAAGCAGTCACATTCACTCCAGGTGCCACCGGCAGAGAATCTGCAGGACACACCACACGTTCACAGGTGGGTGGGGTACCTGAAAAACTTCCATCCACACCGCAAGTGTACTTCTCTGCTGCAGGTACAAAACCTGCCTGACACGAGACCAAGCAGAAATCTCCAGCCACAAGATTTGCACATGCTGAAGTGTCAAAACCACTTGGAAGTTCATTGTCTTTGCAAGCAATCTTGGTGCAGCTTACCCCTGGTCCCTCAAATTGCTGCGTCGTTGGATTGCAGACGTACTCTGCAGCTTGACCTGCCAGACAACCAGCTTATCCAGAATCCAATTTGCCAATAAGCATGTGTTCAACTGGTAAATGATTCCTAAGAATCACTCGTATGACATATAAAAATAGTGGGTGATTTTCATTTCGCCTTCGAATGTGGCCATGCAAGACACGGTGCAAGACTGGCCATTCAATTTGCCAAAGCAATCCTGATTGGTAAGGCCAGGCATGGGCAGCCACGAGTTCAAGGATTCAAAAACAGTGCCAATGAAGTGGGCCAGTCACAGTTATAAATTGAGTTACAACCCCTATAAATGGATTTATATATCTATAACTGAGGTTATAACTTATGGTGTACAAGTGGTAGGGCCCCATCTTGTTGATGATTTCATCATTCCAAAGTTTGTTTCCGGTGAGATTTTCACCGTCGTGAAGACATCCACATGATTTTGCTCGACAAATCGTTTACTTATCAACATGAAGTTCCACCCTAAAAATTAAGAAGAGATTAATACATGTATATAATATTGTGTATATGTTAAATATAGGCTATATAGAGAATATATATATATACATAGATTCTATAAAATCAAAAACATATGTCCCCACCCCCAAAGGCACCTTGAAACAAAATTCAGACCTTCAACTTCAACCTGAACCGGACCCTTTTGGCGTAGATTCCCTTTCCTACCGGTAAACCTTTCAAACCCAGCATCGTTGATATCGGTGCCCAGCGTTGTAGGCAATCCACCGGAGCATGCCACCAGTTCAGTGCGAGTGGTGGTCACAGTAGTTAATGTGGTGGTCTGTACACAGCTTGGGCCAGTTCCACTGAAGATCTCCTGCTCAAAGCAGTGAGAAACGAGACTCAGTCAGCAAATTCCCAAAGCTCCGAGAAGTTTGGGGCACCGCATATTGATCAGAAATCCGCCGACCTCTCTACCCCTCTACCTGGAAGGGCACTGTAAATACCAGAATATCAGCCCTTACACAAAAGTAGTACTAAAACTGCAGCAGGTTCATTACTTTTTGTAATGCCAGCCCTGCTACAGGGATATCTTTTCTGGAATCTACAAAGTCGGCTCAAATCTATGTTGAGTTTTCACCCAATTATGGAAGCCTGGTAGACCGGTGTGGGTAGATTAGCAAAATCTAGAGGGTCTGTGCCTGGTGCCTGGTCGCTACAACAAAAAAATGAATGCCTGGCATGCTGGCATACCTGCTTTCAACTGCATCCTCTTGCAAGATGTTAGTTATATCCACAAAACTCTCTTTCGACTCCCACAGCTGGATCTCTCCTGCGGAGTACAAGTGTAGATGCTGGTCTGATCCCCTATAAAGCCTGCAGCGCAAGAAACCTGGGAGCCAGCCGCTGGTGTCTTTGTTTTTTATGCAGGTTTGCCTCGTGATATGACCAACGCCATTTCAGTGAAGTTGAGAGAGTAGGGTTTGAAGAAGGTACCACAGGCAAACTTCCCAACATGGTTTGGGTGTGTGGTACCAATTCACACCAGCAAGTTTCAAAACAGCCCCCCTCTATATTATTCATCAGGATAACAGCCAGATTCTATCCAATAGCAACTCCTCCACCCAACTTGGATGACATCTTCCATGGTCGACCCTTGAACACTTTTAGCCATCCAAACTGAGATCCCAACTTGGCAGGTGGCTCCAGGGAAGAGTCCAACACAAGCTGATGTATCAGCACCAAGAATGGAGGGTTCGGGGCAACTGCCTGGCAGCAGTGTTGTAGTGCCTGGGCTCTGGAACATTTGCCAGAAGTGGCCAAGACGGGTTTTGTCTGCAAAGGCACAAAAACGCTTAAGAATATATTGTCATTGCAGCTAGTACAGAAGCACATTAAGGACTACATTGAAGTGAAGACACATTGCCAGATAACACGCTAAGGAATTGGTGACTTTTTTGTCCAGGTTTTCTTGTTTGATTGTGGGATTTTCTCCAGGGCGGGCAGGGTTTGCTAGCAGCGCGAATATAGTGTCTTGATGCTTTGAGCGCTGTAAGTGCAGGTGGCTTCGCTGTCTATCATCTGTTTGCAAATTAACATTCTTTCCGAAGCAAAGTAAAGCATGGCGTTGCAGTTGTCGAAATAAGACAAGATACAAAAAATGTCAAAAAATGATACAAAAAAATGTCTAGTCAAGCCCAGTTGCCAGTAGTTGAGGTCACAGTAATTGAGCTCACAGTGCTTGAAGTTGCTGTGAGAGAGGTGGCAGTTGTAGTTTGAGTCGCGGTGGTGATGCTGGTGCTGGTACCTGTCTCAGTGATAGTTACACTACTCACACTTGTTGTGCTTGACATGGTGGAGCTGGTGGTTGTGACGGTGTGGCTTGTCTCTGTGCTGCTTGTGCCAGTGGCACTGCTGGTGCTGGAAATAGTACTCGTGCCAGTACTGGTGCTGGAAACGGTAAGCGTACTTCTGGTGGTGGTGACTGTACCAGTGGTGATTGTTGTGCTTTTGGTGGCTGTGTTGCTGGTGCTGCTAGTGCTGGTACTGCTACTTGTGGTAGTGTAGCTTGTGCTAGTGCCAGTAACACTAGTTTGGCTTGTCGTTGAGCTAGTTGTTGCGCTAGTGCTGGTCCTGGTGGTGGTGTGGCTTGTGCTGGTCAGAGATGTTGCAGTTGTAGTGACAGTTGTGGTAGTTTGTGAGGTTGTTGTTGCAGTGGTGAGGGTGGTGCTCTTAGTGCCAGTGATGCTACTTGTCTTGCTTGTACTAGTGAGCGTATTGCTTGTTTGGGTGATACTGGTGCTGGTTCGGCTGCTAGTGAGAGAGGTCGTGAAAGTCGTGAGGGTGGTTGTGCTTGTAGTTCTGCTGGTAGTAGTGATAGTACTGGTTGTGCTGGTGGCAGTTTGAGTGGTTGCGGAAGTGGTTGAAGTGACGGTGCCCGTGGTGGTACTAGCCGTTTCTGTCGTTGTTTTAGTTGCACTGGATGTGCTCATGGTGCTGGTGGCACTTGTAAAGGTAGCAGTGGTGGTATGGCTTGTGGCAGTGACAGTATGGGTAGTGTGAGATGTGGTCAAACTTGTAGTACTAACTGTTGTAGTTGCGGTGATGCTGGTGGCTGTGTAGGTGGTAGTGAGCGTTGTCAAGGTTGTGCTTGCCGTCGTGCTGGTGTAGCTGGTGGTCACAATGGTAGCGCTAGTTGTCATAGTGCTGCCAGTGTATGTGGTACTTGTGATTGTATTGCTACGACTTGTGCTAGTGACAGTCTGGGTAGTTTCGGTTCGTGTCCTGCTGGACGTGCTGCTCACAGTGGTACTGGTAGCTGTCATGCTGGTAACTGTACCGGTGGTAGTACCTGTTGTCAAAGAGGTGCTTGCGGTGGCGCTGCTGGAAGTGCTGGTGACCGTAGTAGCTGTAGTTGTCACACTGCTGCCTGTGTATGTTGTGCTGGTAGCAGTCATGCTACGGCTTGTGGTGGTAAGAGTTTGTGTGGTTTGCGATGTAGTTGCACTTGTCACGGTTGCAGTTGCAGTGATGCTAGTCGTATGTGTTGTCAAAGATGTGCTTATTGTACTGGTCGCAGTGGTACTGGTAGCTGTCATGCTGGTAACTGTACCGGTGGTAGTACCTGTTGTCAAAGAGGTGCTTGCGGTGGCGCTGCTGGAAGTGCTGGT